>LQRL01143962.1:1498-21843 GCA_001703475.1 Hydroides elegans
TTGATTGTCATTTATAACCTTTGAGAAATGTTCAATTTTAGCTGTTTTTATTAGTTCTTTCAGTTCATCGCGACACTGGATGAGAGACATCAAGTCGTGCTCAGACCGTGATTTATGATATTTTCGCTGCAACGCACGTTTACGTTGGCGCATAGAGTGTATTTCGCTCGAATACCATGAGTTTCTCTTATCCTTTACTTTCACAGTTTTGATAGGCGCATGTATATCCATTAGCGATTTCAGACATATATTATATTGCGAAACGAGATCATCAATGTCGTCAGCAGGGTTGCATACCAAATCTGAGGAGAGTAAATCTTGTTTAAACGCATTCATATCCATGTCTTTTGTTTTTCGCATTTTGATTGTGTTCTCCGGAATAGACTTAGAAGTCATGATGGACACACTGCATCTAACCGCAAAATGATCTGAGATAAGGGAGTCAGCAATGGGTTGCGATAATAGTAGTTTAGAAACCGATTCGGAGGTTATAATCAGGTCTAATGTATGCCCTTTTATATGCGTAGGGCAGGTAACGTGCTGGGTTAGGTTAAAACTGTCTAATATATCACAGAAGGATTGGGTGTTCGGGGCGGTTTTATTGTCGAAATGAATATTGAAATCACCCAACACTACGAACGGCGTCGACGTGCTTTTCAGATCCTCAATAAGGGCAGTGAATTCATCGCAGAATACTCGAAAGCTCGATGAAGGAGGTCGGTACAAAACACATATCCTTAGTGCACATTTTTCTGTTTTAACGTTAACTATGATCGATTCAAATGAGGCAGATATATTCTGTTTTTGACACATTGTTGTTTTAAAACTATTTCGGCAGAGGAGCCCAACACCACCTCCAGTCTTACCTCCATGTCTATCTACGTGTAAAAAAGTACTATCCGCTGGTGTTATTTCATTTACAGAAACGCTCGAGTTGTTATCGTTTATCCACGTTTCGGTTATTGCAATGATATCGGTTCCATGGGTTGATATAAAATCGTTTATAATATCTGAGTTCGACCGAATAGAGCGCGCATTTATTAACGCGATCGACGAAAAATTGCTAGAATTGCATTTTATCCGCACGAGATTGTTATGATTTACATTGGGTTTCAGTTTCCATTTCGTAATGTTTGGTCTATGTTTATCAATTCTTGATTTGACATGTTTTCCTGACCTAGTTCCACGAAATTTCCTTTTAAGACCAAGACTATTTATAGTTTCAATCGTTTCCAAACGCAGTCTATTGCTGACCCTATTTCTAAGCTCTAAAAGATTGCTTGAACTATAGTGAATTTCATTGTTTTGACTGAGACTCATGTTTGTCATTTTGGTCTGATTATTAGAAGAATACATGTACCCTTTCGGTATCAATAATCCGATTAGGAACAGTTTTGCAAATATACTTAAAATCACCACTAGCATTCTTGTTGTTTTATCCAGAAAAAGTTTTCTTTAAATCACTTAATTTTTTATTAAAAATTTATTCTATTGCGTTCTCTAAGCTTTACTGTTGCCATAGAACTAAAAATTTCCATATAAAACAATCGTTTTCCCATAAAACTTTAATTGATTTGCATATTTATTTCAAAGTGCTGCCATACAAAGCGGCGCATTCAACAAGACTTTTAGATTTGACTTTTAACTCATTACTAATTGACTAATTCATTTAAAGGTTTGTATTATTTTGCATTTTACAGATCCATGTACCCACGCACTGTGTACACACGGCAACTGTATCGCCAATCTTGATGTCGATTCATACGACTGTCGTTGTCTGCCTGGCTTTACAGGATCAGCCTGTCAAACAAGTATTTTACATAATATATGTTTTTACTTTATATAGGTGTTGTCTTAAACATGCTAAAACTAACCATAAACGACCTGCATACATGTCCCTAAAATCATATGAGTATATGCTTACAGTTGTTTATTATTATTGTAATAAAAATACCAAATAAATCTGTTAAAGTATTCGCAATATTTACAAACTGACCTATACTATTGCAATAACGGAATAATGTTTTGCCTTTTTACAGCAACATACTTTACAAATCAGTGCGATTGTCTGATTATATGTGACATTGTTTGTCTAATCAGGAATATTGTAAAATACAGATTTTACCGATGTTTGATATAGAGATGCATTATGCATTTTAATTGATCATGTAAATTCTTGTGAATGTTCTAGATATTGATGATTGCATTGAAGAACCGTGTCACAATAGTGGACAATGTTTCGATCAAATCAATAGTTACAAAGCAACGCGAAGAATTTGTTATAAAATAGTCATGACCTTTTCTCATAAAACGTCGATTTCAGACTTCAGATTTCAGACACAGAACCCTTCAAATATTTGGGTATACATGTATTATTAGAGTTCAATATTTGCATATTGGCTTGCTTAAAAATGCGGTGCTTTGATTATATATTTGATTATATTTTTAGATGTCAATGAATGTGATGTCGACCCTTCTATATGTAAAAATGGAGGTTCATGCATAAACATGGATGGTGGATTCATGTGTGAATGTGATCTTGGGTTTGAAGGCATGTTCTGTGAGATCGGTAAAAAAAATGTCTGCCGTTGTTTATAATGTATTACTTTTGTCCCAATGTTTAATTATAAACTAAGTCTTGTTTTCAATAACCGACCTTATACGATAACAGTTTACTATTTCTCAAACATATACCACCCCTTTAACTTGACAACAATAATATATATACCTTGATCAAATTTAAGTAAATTAAGGATGATAACGGGTATGCTGATTATAAACAGCAATGTTATCTCTTTTTAAAATATTAGGAGGTCTGGTCAAATGATTTGTATATGTAATCAACAATTTATTAATTGAACATGATTCCGTTTTTAGATATCGATGAATGCATTGTGAATCCCGACAGATGTCAAAATAGTGGTTCATGTACTAATATACAAGGTGGATTTATTTGTGATTGTGCTCGGGGGTTCGAAGGCGTATTTTGTGAGAACGGTAAAATAACATTACTATTCTTATAATGATATTAATTAACTATGAAAATATGTATGTGTTGTATGTTAAGTAACACCAATTTTACAATTTTAATAGTAGTGACCGCAAGTGATGTGCAAGGCTCACATAATATTACATGATGCGGTATGCATAAGTGTCGATGATTCATTTTTTGCAGATATCAATGAGTGTAATGATGCCACAAGTTTATGTAAAAATG
Organism: Hydroides elegans; assembly: GCA_001703475.1. NCBI lineage: Eukaryota > Metazoa > Annelida > Polychaeta > Sabellida > Serpulidae > Hydroides > Hydroides elegans. The sequence goes on from LQRL01143962.1 coordinate 4,716, forward strand.
GAGGTTCATGTATAAATGAATTTGGCGGATTTTACTGCCAATGTACGTCAGAGTTCGTCGGTCTTTTTTGTCAGATAGGTATATATTTATGGTTGTTGTTCGGCTATTACAAATATAATTGATAGTTTGATTATTATTAGCTTTTGTGTTAGGTTACCACATATCTTTTGCAGCATGTTGTGATGTGTTGAAATTATCTTTTATACCATCTTATCTGTACTTAGAACTGAAGTTTCAACAACTAGTGATTTGCAACGAATATAAAATAATAATTGATAATTATGAAATATATACTTTGGTTACCTCGGATACGAAGTTCTTAATGTAACTAAATATGTGTAAACATAATAATAACAAAAAGTATTATCAGTTATTGTTGTGTAATATTGATAGATCAATTTTATTTGTTTGATTTCCAGATATTGATGAATGCGTGAATACAGATATTTGTAACAATGGTACATGTCTAAACAATGATGGAGGGTTCACCTGCTTATGTGCAACTGGATTCACTGGTTTACTATGCGAAGCAGGTAAGTCCTTGCATGATACGTTCATGTTGTACACATGAGTAGGACATGAAACATATATATATCATAAGCTGATGACGATTTTTTTACAGGTGAAATGAAATAAAAATATATACAATTTCTACCTGCAGTTTTGATAATACCTTGATACCGTGAAGTATATATGATAATATTTTAATTTAATTATTTTTTAATATTTTTTTTATAATTAAGATATAAACGAATGTGAGGAAGCTGGAATTTGCAATCATGGAACATGTACAAATAGCATCGGAAGTTTTGAATGCGCTTGTGATGTTGACTTTACCGGGAATTTCTGTGATATTGGTATATTCATCATTGCTTATTCGCTAGCTCAGTACAGTTTAGCAACCTTGCAGTTATCTTTTGTATAATCACCATATATTGTATGATGCTAATTATTATGATTTAGTTGTGCAGTACATATAATATAGCATATTGATGCGAACTATGTGGTACAAAAAATAATATAATTATCGTGTTTATCATGTTTAACTATAAATCATAACTGAACCGATTATTATAGTTTTATAATTGGAGTCATTTATTCTCATACTTCAAGACATTGACCAGTGCAACCATCAACACGTAGAACGGTTTTGCAAGTTTGGAAAGTGCAACGATACATCGCGCGGCTATATATGTGATTGTTACCATGGGTACATCGGAGAGAAATGTGATCGAAAAAGCGATGCAAAAGCTTTGGGTAAAATACAGTCATTGTGTTGTCATTGAATGTGAAACTATTATATAATTATTAAACAAGTTGAATATGAATATGTTTATAAGTGTATGTATTTAAATATTCTTTTGTTGTTATAGATGTTTCTACGACTACATGGATTTTATCAACGATGCTTTTATTTGCAATGTTCATACTGATATGTATATTGCTTCACATTCGAAGACGTCGTAAACCAATAGAAATTATTCAAGCAAATGGTAACGCATTTTACGTAAACGCTGGATTTGCTTCATATGAGAATGTAGACAATTCTAATCAAAATGCAGAATGTCCCTCGTCACATACGCGTTCTGATGGTGATTTATCCTTGGTTGTAAAAGCTAATGGGTCATCCAATGCCAACATAACATGCCCTTCAAATACAGAACTACAGGGCCACTATTCTTATGCCTCTACAACTCGAATGAAATTGGAGTTTGTGGTTTCAAATGAACATCCCGGGAGTACAACATATATTGATGCTAAAACAGCACACAACGTCGATGTACAGCCCGGTATTTTGTCGTTTAAAGACATTAAGAATCGATCGGACCGATGTGATCATTCATCCAAACAGCGAAGCGACTCTAATTTATCCCAGGAATCCAATGTATCTCAAGTACCTACTGATGATGAACAGAACGCTTTGGATAGCGTCATGGAAAGTTCTGACAAAAAATATGATCATGGGTGGGAAAGAAATATCGCGTATATTGGATCTAAATGCGACTCAGATGAAGCACAGTTAAACATAACAGCTGAACCTAGGGTACCGTCTTCCATTGAATTAGAAAACAATTACAAAAAAGCCTCAGAAACAACCAAACAAGAAGGAAACATAAATGAAACACGGGGACAGCAAGTGATGAAGAGCAGAAGCAAGTCCGTTGAAACAGAAACCGGTCCGTATATGGTATCAAATATAATGTTTTGGAACGAATCGAAAGGCGATGACTTTTCAAATTGCTCAAAAGTCAATAGAAAAAATACAGACACTGTTCAAATATCACCCTTAGATGATGAGATGAGCAAATCAGCACGAAGACAAAATGAAAATGAAAACGGTGTCCTTGTATCCAACGTCAGCGAAATACAGTCAAGCAAGGACAATCCTAGCGCAGAAAAATATGAGACGTTAGAAAGAGAATATCGACATTACGAAAATGCAAATGCTCAAATGTACGATGATCTTGATGGCTCACAAACGACTTATTGTTAAACATTTATCTGGTAAAAAAAACAGTGATTGTAAAACTAGATCATTTACAATGACAAATAATCATTAATTGGAACTATATTGTTTTGAAAATGTTTTTGATTTAATTAGGACTTTAGAATCAAGACTTGTTATTGTTGTGATATCGCATCGATTTACATAAACACATACTGCATAGTTAAATAAACTACTCTATGTTGTACACAGTGTTTTCTTAAAACGAATCTTATGCTTTCTAGTTTGTGCTTTAGTAACTATATACTGCGATAATAATTGTTTGTATTTTGTAAATAAAGTATTCAGGTGCCGTTGTAAAGATGTTAATTCGGTATTTTAAACATTGTAATCAAACATCGTACTTCTCTGTCTTTCGGTATTTAACAGTTGTCCTGTTTTAATTGTTTTTTTTTTCATTGCATTAAGCTGTTATGGACTTTTAATGTTTGACAAAATAAAGCTTATTCTTAAAACGTGTTTGACTTTGTTTGTACTTAAAGCATTTTTAGTTTTCATTTAAAATCACAAACGCTCATTGCGTGAAATTCAAAACAAACGACAGGACACGAAACTTGCTAATGATATATGTATATCGCCTCTTGTAAAGAGCATTATTGTACATTTTTCACGTTTAATTAACTTGATCTTAAACAAATATTTGAATGTGATCAATAAAAAATGTTCAACTAATAAGCACATTGAAGAAATATGCCAAGAATATATGCAAACATAATAATGTAGCATTATTTTACGGTTGATTTATTTGAAGTAGAAACTATATTTCAAACAATTTTCCCGAAAAAAAAACTACCTGCATTTTTGAAATGTTATCACATTTTGTTGACTTATTAACTCTCTAAGTCATAAAAAAGCAGCAGTTTGATCTGATATTTGACATTTTGACATTTGTATTTGACATACAGCATTTCATATTTCTAACAAAACGCTCCATTCCTTGAATCATTCTAATTATTATTATTGTTTGTGTAGTCAGCTGGAAAAGAATGTAAATAGTATATAATGGATTCACCATTTGCCAAGAATTTATGCAAACATAATAATGTAACATTATTTATGGTTGATTTGTTTCACATTCAGAAATGAATTTCAACAAAAAAGTATATATTTGAAGTGAAAATTATATTTCAAACAGTTTGATTTATTATGCTATATGTTAGGTCTTTTTTAGCCTTTATGAAAATTCGATTGTGACTTTTAAATCTTTAAAGGTATGTGCGTGTGTGATTTTTTCATAAAGAAAACTTTTGAAATCATGCTTTCGAAGACAAATTCCTTAAAAGTTTCTCTTGTAGTCGCGCGCTTAACTATTGTGTTGGCTGCATCCTTAAAAAGCAATTAAACAATTAAAATATTTTTTCAGCGAAACGACGTGTTTGTATAATAAGCTTTATTTTGTCCATCATAACAATCTATAACAACTAAATACATGTAAAAACTCAACTAAATTAGATAATTTTTGAATACCGAGAAACAGAGAATTCTAATGTTTGATTGAAGAAACAAATGCATTACGATCAAATCGGCCGTACATATATAACTCATTGACTTACAAATCATGAACATGTATTAGTACAATTTGAGACCATTTTTTTTCATTACAAAACTCATGAGCAGAAGAATGAGCAGAAGAATATGCATGACATTTTTCAGCAATGTAAATGCGACGAAACATAAGCTTAGATTTATTATATAGAACGCAAGACATATATCAGCACATAATAACAATATGACTTCATGATTGCATTAAACAGTTTAGGGAAAACATAATTTCTGTAAACTCAAACTAAATATTTATGTTTTTGCTAACGATAGCAGATTTTGTTTACACCTACATGTAGTTATTAACTAAATATTTATGTTTTTGCTAACGATAGGAGATTTCGTTTACACCTACATGTAGTTATTAGATATTAAAATTCAGCCATATTTACCGTGTTAATAACATATTGCAAATATGAATATCAAAACATTTATGAACTTGTGTAAATTTATAAACCATACAAATATATTTCTAAAACAATGTGTCACGGTTTTGATTGTTCGTTATGCATAAAACTTGTAATACTATGTAAATGGTTTAATTACTGCCGCAATTTCTATTTTCCTTATCGTATATGCACCCATAAGCGAATTCATAAGCCTGCATAACATTTTCGTATTCAAAAAGCTTTCCTTATGACAAATATTTCCATAACGAATACATTCGAAAACACAAAAAAAGCTGTGAATTGAAAGCAAATGTAATCACAGCCCTCTGTAACCGGGATTTGTTAACCATTCTAAAGGAGATATAAGGATGTGAAGGGCATCCCACGGCATGTTTTTCAAAATGTTTTAAAATCAACTTAACATAACATAGCAATTTCGAAGAACGACAAAATAATAGTTTTTGAACATTTAAAATTTTCAAAAAGGTGAACCTTTTTTCCTAGCCAGATGGGTTGTTTCTCCTTTTCTAGCGCCTTTTGCGAAAATTGAAATGTTGAATATTACAATATTACGTATCATATCTAGCAAAGTACAGTTTATAAGGTAAAATTGCCAAGCCAGCATCTTCGGATGTGTCAAGGATATATATCCTAAGAATATTACAAATCATAACCAATCCAAAACACATCACCTCCTCATATCCTTTTTAAACTGCGACGCGTCCTCTAACTTTCCACTGGTCTCACATCGATCAATAAGATAATCCAAATCTGCCGTGTTATGCACAGGGTCAACGCTAGTCCATCCTGATCCATCCTCGAATGGTTCCATTTGTATTGTGGCTGGGATACGAGAAACGGTTCGATTATCGCAACCGTTCGCAAAAGTATTCTGGTTTGTCCTATATTGGTATTGTGGAGAATTGGAACTGGCGCTTTGGTGTGTGACAGAGATGGTGGTTATGTTGTGCTGCGATTGAGATGAATTTTCATGATGTGCCGATTCAGGTGTTTTTATGATTGTATCGGCGGGCGTATATGGGTCGCTCCCAGTTTGGGATGGGCTCGGGATGGAATGTATGTCCATGGCTGTATTTGATGATGGATTGTAATGAAATTGCTCAGTGTTTGCAAGTTCATTTGGCACTATATTCTTATTTTTCGGTTCATTTGCCTTGGCGTTCGCATTTGTTGAACCAGTTTCAGCATCCAAAGATGTGAGTGACTCAAAACGCGGAAATAGTTCCTCTATAGATCGTTCGAGCGGTGGCGCTGAAATTTCAATAGAGGGCGCATGCGTATCGGACAAAGAAGGCGGAAGTGAAAATCCATTTCCGCTTACAAGCGACAAATCACTAGTGAGCGAGGGAAAGTTTTCAACAATTTGAGGTATTTGCTGGTTGTAAGTGATAGTGTCATGTGCTGGGTTAGATTGAGGTTGTTCAGGTTTGATATTCGTACTGCTGTTCTTGACGTGAGGTTTGGCCGCCTCGGTACTAAACCGTTTGTTTTGATCACGAGGTCGTGTTGTTATTAAATCAGGGTGCAAATCGGATTTTCTAGAGTCACGTGACCGCAAAGTCTTTCTGTGGTGACCGTCACTTTCAACCATCGACAAATCAAATCGATCCGTAGGTGAATAACCGGAAAAGTCACTGTATTTTCTGGGAGGAGGATCGCTGGGGTTAGTTTCGAACGCGAGACTTTTAGAACGCACCATACTGTTTGGTGTTTGATTGTAAGCTGTTTCGATTGTTTTATTAATATTCTGCTTTGTTCCGAATGAAAACTCACGTGATCTTAGTTGCACATCTCTTGAGATGTCGCGCGATCCCGAAAGCTCGCGCCAATATTCAGAGTTAGCGTTAAAGCCAGATGCCGTTCCATGCGATCGATTCGGCACCGATTTATAACTTTCTTTGAGACTGTTGGCATACATGAACGTAGAACTATGAATGCAACTCGATTGACTCTGCGTTGACACCGCTAAGCTTATATCATCCTCATTCTCTGATGGCTGTTCCGACATGCTTAGTCGTTTTGTATCATACCACAAATCCTCATCGTTCAGCGGTTCCGGACCAATATCGATCTCGCCAGCTAGGTATAACTCAACCAGATGTTTGGAGCAGTAACCCTGGGATCCTGATTTGGCCCGTTTGCAGTCCTCAATGGTACACTCACATAAATTGATAAGGCCACCGGTGTTGATGTTCGTTTCTACGGGTATTAATTTTAATATTTCGTCAGCGGTCATTCCGGCTCGTGCTCGACGTTTGCGCTCCTTGAGAGCTTCGCTTGCTGATGATGATGATGTCATATCTACCTCCTGCAAAGACGTAAAACAAAGGCTTTGATTATAAGGAATTAAACTAAATAAAAAATGATGGAATAGGTTATTTTTGTTTAGTCAATGATATTATTTTTGTTAGTTTCTGTTTGTTCATCATATATAGACTCCTAGTCAGGGGTGCACCTTTACACAAATCGACAGTCATTCAAAACGATACTCGCGCGGGCAAAATGACATTCACGCGCAAAATTACTTATAAAATGCGGAAAATACTAGATCTAGACTAGTTGACGAAAAAAGGAGAACATTCAAAAGCTAGACTAGCATGTACATTTCCCACAAATAGACCTACCCGCTTGTTTTCATGTAAATCAGTGTTGCCAACCCTCGCGAAAAAGTCGCTGAAAACAAGTGAAAACTACTAAAAACAAGCGAGAAAAAAAATAATCTTCAAAAAATGTCACTTTTCATCGTCAAAATCATAATTAAGTACAAAAAATTATAAAGAAAATATAGCAAAAAAATAAAGTTAAAAAAAAAGAAGCAACCTGGGAAATTACCGCGAATGCCCCTGAAAACAAGCGCATTTCGCTTGTTTCCCGCGACATTGGCAATTTGTAAATCTAGGTCATGGTTTAGGGAAACTACCTTGGAATAATGTCACTATATTGATAACCATTATATCAGATCGTGAACAAAATTCGCTAAATTGATAATATAAACTGCAACTTATTAAAAATGAGCTCTATCCTTACCTTTCTGGAACTTCTAAAGGAATTCCAATCAACTTCAAGTACATGTATATCCCATAAATCAATGTTTCCTTTTTTAATTGTTATTGCTTCTATTTTCAGATATCATAAGACGAATTGTATGAGCACATATTACATACTGTTATTATGAACTGCTTTCAAATTGCATGTTTTATATTATTTTCCTTCCAATGTTTGTTTTAGATTAAGTTACATTCGTCCTTTTTATATTTGATTTCAAACTACATGCAGTTTCAAATAAAACGTCTCCTCTTTTGAAGCAACGTGTTAGATACGGAAATATAGGTTAAGTACATGAAAGATTTATGTTGAGGTGCATTACCTTAAGTCATTTCGTTGTATGCTGTGCTCTTATGTGGTTTCATTATTTAAGCTGCGAGGGAAACTACATGTATCGTTTCAAGACCCGTGTATTAATAGGTGAAATACCGGTGAATGATATGGTGGTGAATTGAAGGTATAGTACGAAGGAAAATTATTCCGTTGACTTTTAATTACAAACCATAGATAGAAATGCATTCAAAATATATATTTTGACAATAATTCTGAATATGTATGGCTATGGCTATTATAAACATTTATGATCAAGAGTAAGATGCTTCAAAATACCCATTAAATGTATGTTTGAATTAGAATTCTAATGCTATGAAGTGATGCCCCTAAACCTTTGAAAGTTGTGAAGAGTACCTCACGAGCTGTTCCCCCCAAAAAAGCTGTTCCCCACCAAATTCCAGCTGGCTTGGAAATTTTGAGAAAATTCATTCTAGCTTGGAGATTTTAGCAGATTGAGGAACACATTTTTGATAATTTCCTCATTGATGTGATAACAATTGAGATTTATAATTTCAAAATTGATAAAACCTGCTTGTAATTATATGATAAACTGTTATTTACCATATATGATCGGTAGTTTAGTTATAATCATCATTTCAATTTTGGCAAAATGTGTTCCCTTTCTGTTCTAAGCTGGCTAGAAATGGACTTGGACTTGGAAAAAATGAACGCTTTTTGCACAATTTTAATTTTCAAAAACCTTTATTGTGTTGTTGTTCATACATGTATTGTTGTTTTAAGGTTATTTAACAACTTTTTGAAAAATGTGTCGTTGGGTGCCCTTCAGTCGTCTAGCTGTTTTTTACGGCTTTAATAAAAAATATATATTTTGTTCAATTCAAAGACTTTATGTACATTTTTTTCAGCATGTGGACGGAGAATGAGTGAGAAAAATCTTCTTTTTAAATGAAGCTTTTTATTGTTGACAATTATTTCAATTGTCATAAAAATAGAACATGCAACTAACACCTGGTAATAATAAATATCCAGGTACAATACGAAACAACAAACATTGACACAACAAAATAAACTACTATAAGATCCATCGAAATTACATATTTCCATATATAGTTGATGCGCGTAGTCATTTGTCTAACATCACATATTTATTATCAAAAATATATCATCAGCCAATATAATGTTGTCAATTAGAGTATGCTACAATTCAAAACTATCTTATGGCAGTTATTCAATTAGCGCTTTTTGTTAAAGTCCGTTATGAAATAAACAAATCAACATATATATGAGTATTTTTTTTTATACCGATTGACTGTTTTAAAATATTTTTTTTACATTCTGAGACACGAAGGAATATATATGTTATCGTATATATGAGAAATAAATACTAAAAAAGCTTCAAATTAAAACATACTGCAGTTGCCATTGACCAGCAAATAAATGGAAGGTCATTTAATTTGTTTAGCCCTTGGCAGTAGTTTTCCTGAGAAAAAACTCTAACCTCAATTTAATCTAGGCAACAACTACCCTTATCATATTCGGTTTAATTTGTTCGGCAATACATAACTCCTGTCCGAACTGAAATTGTATCGTGCAACTAAAACTTGGACTGTCTGATTGCTTATGAAATGAATATGACGTGTTTCCACAAAAACCTTGTGTACTATCGCTAAAGTTACCACTCTCGGTCTGGGCCGCTATATCACGCTTGTCTTCTCTGTAGATTTTACTGGAAAAGGCAGGACATCCAGTTTCTTCAAGCGAAAGTCGTTCTGTCCGTAATGAAGAATCGTTCGTCGTCATGTTGTCACCTTCCCGTAAATCCAGAGCAAATTGAGTCTTTTTATCAGAAATCTTCTCCAATTGATCATAATTGTCAAACCGAACGTTTTGCGTCCGCGCCATGGGCGATATTTGGAAACTGTGCATATGGGCACCCCGTTGCGTGGGCGATATTTGAGAATCAAATGTTTGTTGACCACGTGTCGTAGGCGATATTGCGGAAACATCAACTTTGTGCACCCCACGGTGATCGATATCCAACTCACCGGCTCTAAATAACAAAATAAGGTGCATAGTACAATAACCGGAAGTTCCACTAGGGGCGACCCTCGCACATCCGGTCACACAGCATTCCTTCAAATGAATGGCATTTTGACTTCCTTGGCGACTGTTGCTAGGCAGTAACGCAAGCACCTGGGTATCGGAGAGGATTTGACGCAACTGCTGGCGTCTCTTGATAGCAGCAATGAGTTGAGTATCGTAGCCATTTCGAGTCATTCTAAAAGAAGAAACATTTGATTTCAGTATAATATAAATGTGTGCTATCTATCATTGCAAAAGATTTTGAAATTCCTGTAGAAAAAAGCTGATAGTCCAAAATGTGTAATTAGAATTGAAGCAAACTTTTCAAAATAAAAATGAATATAACTTCTTTTGCAGATATGTATATTGTAGACTTAAAGTTGGTATATGCTAAACCAAAACACTATCCTACATAGAAGTGAGACATTTAATGTTATATCTGTGCGCATATTCATTTCATTCATGATTGTTTATCCAGAAGATATCAAATAGAGTAAGACGGGCACATTTTTTAAGACCCCGTTGTTATTCGCGTATGCGTGACACATCTTGCATGTTATTTATTAAACATTATAGCATATTTTTTTTTGTAATTTCTATGTGGTTGTCTTATATATGGAGTTTGTGAAAATAGAAATCATTGGAAGACTTCAACATTTGATATTTTCATTCGATATTTAGTGAATTCAGGGAAGCTTTTTCTAGCATTTGTCTCTCCAAACAAAGCGCGAGTTTTCAGTGTACTCCTTATGTGAGTTATTACAATATGTTACTACCTACCCCCCCCCCTCTCCCCGCGTTTGCCCTTATATATGAAACCAAAAAAATAGCACCCGTTCCGGTTTGGTCTGATATTCTAAAATAATCGAAATACTTCATCGTTTGAGAATTTGATCAAGATTTCCATTCGACATTTAGCGAATTTAGTGAGGTTTTTTTCTAGAATTTGTTCCTCCAATCAAAGCGCGAGTTTTCAGTTTACTCCTTATGTGAATTATTACAATATGTAACTACCTACCCCACCCCCTCCCGCTTCGCCCTTGTATATGACAAAAAAATAGCACCCGTTCCGGTTCAGTCTGATATTCTATACTATTGGCGCCCCCAAGGTTCAATATTTTTTGGATCCGCCACTGACTACAAAGTTATTACAATTAATCGGAAGTATGAATGTAAAATTATGTAAGGTGTATCTGAAAATATTAAAAAAAAAACTAAGCATCATTTAACATTTATTTGGAAGAAATATAAAAAAGAAAACTTTTTTCCTGTTATGATCGTGTTGTTTCTATATTTATTTGTCTATTTACCTTATAAGAATTTATGTTGACGTTGTATGGTGATCGATAATAAATTCGTTCCAATATGTACAACTGTTAGTCAAGAAAGATTCCGCTATGATAAAATTTTACTTTATCCTGATCTTTATATACATATGAAGTTGGTCACAGATTCATTAGGTAATTGTATTATTTTCAGTTTCACGAAATTTCTCATATAACACACCTTTAACAGAAAACTATGACTAATGCTTCGTGGCGGCCATATCGAACAAGGTATATAACCAATTGGCCAAGGGTAAAAGTCCATCATTACGTCGATGCCCTAACGTTGGTAAAGTACGTCAAATCTAACACTGGGATCCGTGAAAAATGTTTTTCTTTATTTTTCTCCCTCTAGATAAGCGATCATTGTGTGAAGACATGAACGAACTTACATTGTACCAGCCCATTATGAAATGCATAAAGGTAATGTACCGTTTTTGTCATAATGGAGCATAGTTGTCAGCTCATGTTCTATCAATTTTTCGGTGTTCTTTCCCTTTGAAATAATATACATTTGCATATGCGTTAAAATATGCAGTATATAATCTAAAATAATAGTTTTATTCACGCTTGAATTCTATAAAATAATCGAGAGCTGACAAAAATCATTGGTACTTTTGAATAACTATGTATTGATAAATTTTTGTATGTTTGACCCTTATTACGATGAAGTCACTTTGTATCATATAACTTGAGACACATAAGATGATTTCTAAGGAAAATGATCGACGAATTTTCAGGTTAACATGTACCAAATATAAAGATCGACATTAGTATTTTTTGAACGAGATGATTCCATTACTCAAAAAAAAAATAATTTCGATTATAGCGAAACTAGAATCGCACTCTAGCGAACGTGAAACTGTGAAATGACTCGCATAATGTTGAGATATCTAGTCTTAAGCTTTTAATTTATACGAGCACGCGCTTTCGAAATTTCCTGCGATACTACGAAACTCAGAGTAGGCCCTAAATATAGTCGCAGCGATATTTTTTGCTTACTATATTTTCGCAGAAAAAAATCGCAACCGTGTGTCCGTACCATAAATATTGGCGACGAATTGCCCTTCACTTCATTAATTGAAATAAAAGATATGTTAAGATAGCAGGTTTTTATATATTGATTAGTTTCGCAACGAAAGCATAATTATGACGAAGAGTAAATCCGGTCTATGGCCGGACATTAACAACGAATATGTTACAGCAAACGAATTAAACATAATATTACATAACCATTTTATATCAAGCGAATTGTCTTTTATGTATCCTGATAAATAACAATTTGAGCATTAAAACACCGCATAACAAGTTTATATGGTATATTATAAAAATATATTATATAAATTTCAAGAAGGTTTTGCATTCGATATTGCTACATATTCCTTAGAATACATGCTATTCAAATTGAACTAAATACACAATTTAAATGCTTTTCAAGTGATTTTATTTCAAGTCATCGAGAGTCGCTTTGAGAACAAGGAAACAACTCGTTTTTGGACTTTATGGTGTCGGACCAAGCAATGTCCGAACAGCTCATTTCATGTTTTTATCGAGAAGATATCTGCTATAACGGATGATTCCGCGTTCAAAATAGGGCTTGTTCACACGGGAAGCGGCACGCATTTTAGGCTCGGAAATGGAGCGGCAAGGTGTTCACATGGGAAGCGACAGCTGACGATTCCTAGTCTTTTAACTGTTAATTTTCATTAAAGGATCTCCACAAACGCGAGAGGCGGTGTGGAATCGCTTTTGCTTTTTTGTACCGCCAGTTGCGGCAAAAAAAAAAACAAACAGCTCAACTCAAATGTCAAACATTTGTCGTTCTGAGCTTGTCGCTTCCCGTGTGAACACCTTTTCTAACGCGATTCTTAAAAAATGAAAATTGCCGCGGGCTGCGTTTCGTCGCTCCCCGTGCGAACAAGCCCTAAATTGTATCAAAACAAGAAAACAAGAATACGGTTATTTTAATCCCGTTTACCGCCAACTTTATACATGTATAAATGTCTATTGGCTATTCTCATATCTCAGCGCGGTTAGATCCTGAGTGTTGGGCGAGCTATACGTTGCTACACTTGCATTAGAAAGCGGGCTATCCACCCGGGCAGTTTCAATTTCCGAATACCCAAGTCGCTTCACCACAGTATCATCTGGGCTTAACCGTGACCTATGCACATCGCGATTTTCGTGTTGTTCTTCCGGTGGAGACACTTGATTCACTGGTGTCCAAGGACGATGGGCACCATTTGGATAGACCTTGTGACTTTGGGAACCGTCGGGACTGCATTTCGTGGGGGTATGTGTTGGTGATAGCGGTTGGTTGCAGGGAATTACAAGCATGCTTTGGTCAGGGGATAGCGACATATGGGCATGTTGTATATTATCAGGTGTGAGGGTAGTTGGACTTTGTTCGATTCCAGTGGTGCTGGAATAAGTCTGTTTAACGGGTGTGTCATGGACATCCATATCTTGAAGAAGGGTGGTCACCCCGGTGTGCGAACTCGAGTCCCCTGGTCGTAGCGTACTAGAAGACGAGTCATTTATCGTTTCAGGTATATTCGTAGAAGGTTCATTCGGTTTTTGTGACCGAGGACTGATATCACTGAACGATTCAAGCTGGTTTTCCACGCAACTCGGTATTGTACTTTGACTCAGATAGGCGGTTTGCTGATGAAGTGGCGGTTTAGGATTTTGTGTGCCGTTATGCATTGCGTTTGACATGGTTGGTTGAAGGGATGGATGTGGTATGGAAGGGTGCAGCGATTCATGAGCTGTTGAATAAGGCAGCGACTGAGTGATGTTCCCGATTTTACCCGTGTTACAATCGGATGTGTTCTTTGTATTCATGCCCATCTCCTCCAAATCCCTTGTTAGTCCAGTGGGTGAACCTAAAGCCCCTTGGCCACGCATGTGTGCATTACAAGATGTCGTAGCTTTATCGGCCATAGTACAGTTCTTCTTAATCTTAAGAGATCGAGGGGGCTCGGGTGGCGGATGGAGAGAAGTGTTAGGCTGCAGTGACAAAACATCTTTTTGTACGTTAAATGACAAACGTTGGTCTTCAGTTGACGGTAGCCGGGCATATGGCGTCCGCCGAGTGACTGAATTCCGTCTTGTTTTAACATTGTCCTTTGTGGTTATTTTTTTCGGAATGGTTTGATTCGAGAGAATGGAGCCATCATGTTCCGTTGAGGTCTGTCTCCTTGTTCTCACACCTTGATAATTTGTATTCGGTATACTAGTAGATATAGAGCGAGAGTTTATTGGGCAAGCGGGATGTAGACTTGCCGGTCCCGAAACACCCGCATGCGGTGTGTGGTTTGTCGATGTGGTTATAGATATGTGGTTATTGTTGTGGTTATGCGCAGATGGCGTGGATGAGTGGTTATATGTGTGGTTATGAGACGATGAAATAATTTCCTGTGTATATCCAGTTCGGTCATCGATTTCAATTTGACCGCTTCGGTATAAATCGCAAAAATGACGCGAACAGTAGCCAACGGTCCCTTCACAAGCAACGCGTTTACATGTTTCGTTTTTGCATTCGTTCATCTGCGCTATGCGGCACTGGTTGTGTGAGCTCTTTTTCAGTTTATCAAGAATGGTGCCATCACTTAATTGGCTACGAACAGGTGCCTGAGAAGCCAATCGGCTTGATCGCCTGGTTTCCATGATTTAGCTTCCCTTAGATAAGGCAATGTTGGGACGCCTTGTCCTGCAAACAATATAATATTGTTAGGATTTTTTTTGTAAAAAAGACTTTATAAAGTCAAATGACAGTATATAGAATATGATATAAAATTGTATAAATGTGAAGTGTGTGCTCAGTTTTGGGAGAAATGCTAGTAAGTCTAAAAGAACTATTTCTTAAGTATTTTCAACTACGCTTCCAACTTCTTGGACGTCGAAAGGACGCTGCTGTGATTCGCACCCAAGTCGTACGTAAGGAGGACGTTCATCAGACGTCGAGGCGTGAAAGGGCATTCGACTCCAAAAACGTCATTATCTGGACTACCCTAGCCGAGTTTGGTTTAATTGAATGGTCTATGATTTTAAGCGATAGATTATATTTTCACAATTAACGTGACATAAAAAATACTCGAAAATAGCAAACACTAGCTACTAGCAGAAATAGCTCGGATTATGTGACCATGCCCTAATTAAGCGAAATTATATGCTGATATAAATGGGTAAACACAGACATGTGATCGCATTTAATATGATTCAACTACGAATAATAATTTACATGTAGAAACTTTGAAGCATCCACACATCGTACATTGCGCATCAAAATGAACAAGATATGTTACCTTTGAATTAAGCTGGTGCTTCACCGTAAAGTCAAGTTTTTATCCTTTGAAATATCCTGTTTATTCGACTCACCCCTATCTTATTTTACCCTTGAATTCTACATGTACACTGACGCATACTGTTTCTTCGGTAAAATCACAAACTGGGTGAACTACCTTCCAGCATGTTTTCCAGCAGTAAAGTCCGGAGGTTACATGGGCTTATAATCTTATATACAAGTAGTCTATATGCATTTTTGTTTAATATATTACATAACGTCATTATTTCCGTTTTATCAAAAATCATTTCTTGGCATGCTGTACTGTTTAACCTAAAACGAAAGCACATTATATCAGTCAGTGCGAGACTGACATTTTACATGTAGACAACACAATGTACCGATTAATCAATGTGAACACCATGCTTTTCAGGCCCCTGAAAGTATGTCACGGGCCCAAAATAGCTACATTACGTTATAGCTAAGTAGTTATTTGCGTATGTTATAGTCAATCCTAGAGGTTTGAATACTTTTTTCCCATTATAGAACCATGAGGCAGTTTTACGGTCTTATAGTGAATGTTTAATACATGTTTAATATATAGAATCGTACATGTATAGAGCTAGATCTACATGTAAAACTACTGAAGCCTTATTCATATCGCAAAGGAAAACCAATCTTTGTTCATAGAGCTCTATGTTTATTTATTTCTTGTTTCCATGTATGACAAATTATCTTTGTAATATTTCAACACTATGTAAAAATATTTTTGCATTATAGCTAGTATTTAAAATGTTTTTCAAAACAATTATCAAGATTAATAGAACTGTAAACCAGTAAATGCACCACCCTAAAACGCGACCAGTTTTTGAACCACTATTTATTTGTCATAGAAATAGCACTATAACTGAATTTATTTACACCAAAACATGAATTATAATCATGCTTGATAAAACATAGTCATAATATATGTTTTTGTGTAGATAAACCTATTTGTCGTGCTGTTTCTATGACAAACAAAAAGTGGTTCAAAAACTGGTCGCAATTTAGGGTGGTGCATTTACTGGTTTACAGGTCTACTCAACTTTAATCAGGACATTCGTTGGATTGTCTCTTTTCATATATTAATATGAAACATGTTTCTTACAAGTGACCCAGAGTGTTCGATATGTAATGGGTTTTATACAGCAAAATAACAACCATAATACTTATCAATTTCATGCGGACGGTGAGAATATGAAATTGACCTTAAATAATTGCATGTACATGTAGTTGCATATCAGTGAGTAAAATTATATGAATGAATCAAGCCCGACTTTATGTCAAAACGACACTCGCATTTCAATTATACACCTTAGTTTAAACTTGACAACTATATACGTTGCATTGCATATTGAGTCCACAAATATATGTTTTCATTCATAATGATTCAAAGCCATTCCAATGAATGATGGATAAGTATTCAAGTGTACAGAAACAAATCAAAAATCCGTTTGACCTCACAGCCATCTGCCCACAACTTGATTTATCAACAAACGAACCTTTTTTTATATACATTACAATAGAATTTGTATGTTTTATCAATTCAAAACGAAAGTCAAGATATAAATAGCATTCTAAATTATTAAAGCATTCATCA
>LQRL01143963.1:15641-29311 GCA_001703475.1 Hydroides elegans
TAAACACTGGCGCATCTTTTGAACAAATGTGCGCCCAGCTATATCTCCTCTGGTGCAGTTTTCCAAAACAGTTGCGCTCTTAATATGTACCTTATAAATGTTTTTGATCAAATGTCTTTTAAAAAATCGCTCGCGCCTTCGGCGCTCGCATCAATAAACTAATATTAGCTATTAAGAAAGACCGACTCATATGTCAGTCATTTTTAGGTTATGTCATGTCATTATATACATCTAGCCTGTTCCTACGTGCATTGACCAAGATATTGTTTATTTATATCTAACCTACCATTAGGAGTACTGTTGTATGTTTTGGCGCAGTTTTGTAAAAGTATCGCGGCCAATTTTTTAGCCCGAAATGCATCCCTTAAACACCCTTCCTATGGCGATTTGGGCCTGCTCGTTAAAAAAAAAACTCCTAGTTTTAAAATTGATAAATTGCCGGCATTCTAAATTATAGAATAATATAGAAAATATTCTTAAAAAATAGGGAACCAAATATATGTTATATAGTGTTGATAACTTTTCTTAGGCTTTAAAATATCTGTAGAATGAATATTTAAATCCTTGAAAATCCTTGAATTTTTCCAGGAAAATCCTTGAATATACTTGAATATACTTGAATTTCAAAACCGATTTTCGCTACGGACCCTGAAAATCGCTCGCGCCTTCGGCGCTCGCATATTTGAAAGTTACCTTAAAATGCTGGCTCGCGGTTTCAATGCAATGGTATTAACTAATTATTGTTCTGGTTTGCTATGAAGTACCAATTTAAATCTTGGATCAGGGAGAAAATCAGATGAAATCATGGAAAAATTAGGGAATCAGAAACTGACTGGTCACCCTGTACATGATTGCATTCGGACTGCGCCATCGAGGCGAATAATGCAGAGAAATTGACACGGGTGCCCATTCAAAAAGAAGTGTTACCGCGAGGGCGCAATGATTTTCTCTCGAGTGCTGTTTTCTGGAATAGGTGCACCCGATTATCAAATTTAGATGTCATATCTTCTCCCATATTTTAGGTCAAACTCTCCTATATTCTCCTATATTTCAGGTCAAATCTCGTATATTTCTCCTATATTTTAGGTCTAAATCTCCTATATTCTCCTATATTTCAGGTCTAAATCTCCTATATTTTCGCCTTTCTCCTATATTTTTTGGGTCACTAGTCGCTTGACACCCTGCAATATATTAAACATTATAAATACATTTGTACTTGCACATGTAAATATTCCAATACATGTATAACAAAAACCTTTTTCCTTCACAGTGAGAACCCAGCCAACTCCCACAATCGAACCAACCAATAAGCACCGAAAGAACACCAGTTCCCGCCACCAGCACGCTAAAACTGCTGCATTAGCCGTCGAGTCTCGTTCTGCATCCCACAAAACAACCGACCACCGCCGACAAAAACCCGCCGCCGTTATTCAAACTGTTACAAAAAGCGGATCTCAACCGGTCACCAAAGTCATACATCCTCATCCATCAAATAAAATCACTCGTTCGACACAGCAACCGCAAAAGGAGATCCCAGCGCCGCAACCGGTGTTTGCGTCGAAAAAACTGCGCAAATTACTCGGACACACGCCGACGGCCGATAGCGGAAGTGAGAGCGATCGCAGTGCGAGTAGCTCGTCACGTGGCGCCGCTACCTCTATTATCGCTCAACGAAAACCGCCAACTGTGCCGAAGGTTTCACCCGGCGGCGGTCACTTATTGCGCCTAGCAACAACATCCGGGTCCATAGCAACAAGCAAAACAGCGGTTGTTGAGAGCGGCGGGGGCACTTCGGTTCTGCTTGATGTTCGATCGTTTCCGGGAACACCCGAAACGATCACTGCGCCTTCGACACCCTCGGCGGCGACAACGAGTGCGAGTAGCGAACAGAATAGTCGCTGTAGCACGCCCGATAGCACGAACAGTTCCGTTGTGAATAGCAACAAGAAGAAAATTAGTTTATCCATGTACAAGAGTACGCGTCTTGTGGGTGCGACGGTGCCGAAAAAGACGTCAAGTGGCTCGAGTACACCGGTGAGTAGTGGTCGCAATTCGCCGACGAAAATCCGCGAGTTTGAAGATAATACACAGCTCATTATGGACACGGTGCGTGCCAAGTTGAACGCGCAAATCAGTGCGAATAAGTTCTCCACTGTACAAAGTCAACAGCAACAACCGCGCCCGGCGAGCTATTATGACGTCATAATGGACCATGATTACTGTCAACGTGCAAATCCTTCAAGACCAACGCAACTACCGCTGTCTCTATCAAAACCGAATTCGACCACTGCTTCGGCTCAAAATAGTCCGTCGAAAACGTCCCCGCCCTTGGTCAACAAAGTCAATAATCAGCGAAGCAAATCCTTGACGAATTCGCCACAACATAAGGCGGCGGCATCGAGTCACCACCGCCACACCAATCATCCGCATCACCATCAACGCGGAACCAAACCAGAAATGCACGCGAAGCACCCGGATGCTCGGCATCGGCAACCGGAAGAGCGCGAAAGACGCGAGCGAGAGCGGCGCGAGCGTGAACGGAGAGAGCGAGAGAGGAGGCATCATCATGAGCAGAAGATGCGCGCGCAAGCGGGCCATCATCCCAATCATCGCCATCATGACCGAAGACAGCACCCACATGCGCAACCGACCGGAAGTCGCCATTCACAGCGACAAATCGAATCCGCATCGCGTCGTCATGGTGATGGTAGCCATGGAAACAGACCGCATCCTCATTCGGATGCCAAGCAACAACATCAAGTTGCGGCGCCCTCCAAGCGTCCCGAGCTCCCGAAGGCGTTGAGTTCTCTTCTATCAGCCCATATGAACGTACCACCAGCAACGCAATCGACGGTTGCTATGCAACAAGCAGAATCCACCGAATTACCACCGCCACATCAACCCCAGGCCCCTCAGCCGGGTGCTCTCACAAAACCGCCGGTATTGCTCAAAGATTTGCTCCTCAATCCCACCTTACAAGAAGAAGTCAAGGCACAAGCGGTGAAGGACCGGGCCGAAACCATGAAACGCATGTCGGGCGAACTTGACAATTTGTCGGGCGCGGTGGAAAACCGGCAAGTGGTTGATATGGAGCTGGATAGTGACATTGAGATGGAGTGTCAGACGCTGCTCGAGGGCGGAAGTCTATCTAACCAATCAGGAAGCCTTTCAAACCAGTCTGGATGTCTGTCCAACCAATCAGGAAGCTTCTCGAACCAATCGGCTTCTCAAGATACGAGCAGTAATGATGCATCGTATCAGAGTGCCATCGTATCCGATGCGCTCTCTCAAGACGGTCCAGGTTTCAGCGATGCGCTCTTTCAAGGCGTTGATAATGCGGTCGTACAAGATTGGCAGAATATCAATATGTCTGTTGTGGATAATGTTGCGACTGAGTCTCAATCATATGGGCCGATTGTCACTGCAACAAATATTGAGGAGCAAACCCCCATGTCAATCGAAAATCCGGCAGATATACCGTTGCCCATCGACACAAACACATCTTCGAATGTCATAGACAATGTTGATAACAATAAAACTGTTGCAGATGAACCAGAAGGTTCAACACACGCTAACGATGCAGGCCCGATCGAAATCCCTCTGGAAAAGGTGTCAAATTCAGATGGGATCGATGCAGCATCTATCGACCCACGTCCTCTCCCAGATATTGATAGTAACGCAGTCGTTGCCGGTGTTGATTCGAAGGTTGAAAACGTTTCAGCTCGGAAAATTGATAATACGAAATCTATCTCATTACCTTCACCCGAAAGCACTAGGGCAAACACCAGATCTCAAAATGTAGAACCGGCAGAAACTGAACCAGTGATAAACACTGACAAAACTACTGACTTTTGTGATAATGCAAATATATGTGATACCAGTGATACTACACTTTTGGGTGAACAGTCTACACAGACTACTATTGAAAATGAATTCGAGATTTCTATTAGAGCCTCCTCCTCGAAACCCAGTGGTTCACAAAACAGTCAAAGTGGACCCGAAGCTCCGAATGTAGTGAAAAATGCTCAAGAAAAAACTGATAGTCAAAATGCCACTGATATGCTCGATATTGTAAATATCAAGACTGAACCAGAAGATGATTACAAAATTGAACCGGTGGTTGTGAATAGTTCGAATCCTCTCAACCTAGAACTCGAAATGGAGGGGTCAAATAAACAAGCGCCTTCTTCCTCTCAAGGTCAAGGTCGAAATAACTTCAAGGACAGACGCCGCAATCGGCGCCATTTACGAAAACGGGGCGCCCAATCTCCCCCTCCGGATGCAGAGCCTCGCTTTGATAAACTACCCGGTTACTGTACGGCCTTGTCGATAACACCGAAAATCGGCAAAGGTCGCGGTGTGTCCAATGAGAAACTGATCGATACTAGTTTGCCGGTGCGTGACCGTGATCCATCACCCGATCGCAGTGATCCCATGTTTAATAAGGTGCCCGGATATTTCAGTTGTTTCACGAATAGCACCAAATATGATAAAGAACGCGATCCGGCCAATGCCTTAAGGTTGGATGGTGAGGAGGACGGGCAGAGGACTGAATCGAATAAATCGAATGAATCACGTGGTATTCCCTTGTGGATAAGCAATTCGTCGACGGGCGAAGACGGTAGTAGTCCGCGTCCCGAAGACGATTTCTACGCAGAGACCCCGTATTCCACTAATCTCGTCATTGACTCGAAACACGTGTCGCGGAGCAATTCGCGCGTTAACTCTCGCGCCAATTCGCGTTCGAACTCTCGGGCGAACTCGCGCGCGCCATCACGTGTCAATTCACGTGCCAGTTCTAGATCGCGAGGTCAGCGATCTGTGTCACGTTATCGGTCAAGGTCGCCGAGATCACGATCTAGGTCAAGGTCGCAAACGAGAGCGAGTCGCGCCCCGGTGAGGTCGAGCAGAGGTCGCAAAAGGTCGTACTCATCATCGTCGCGTTCAAGTTCAAGGTGGGTAGTTTAGTAGTTTAGATCCGTAGAATGAAGTGGTGTCCATTGGTTTCAAAAAGTGCTTAATAGTTTAGGCTTCTTTATATACCGAATTGTTTCTGCTTGTTCGTTAATTAGCAATTCGCATTTCCTTCAATGATTAAAACTCATGTTGCGCTCTTGGCGGGTATGTTGGCTCTTTTTTTTCTTCATATGCAAAATATTAATGGTTTTCTGTGTCCGTGTCTCTAGAACTTACTAGAACAATCAAAGTTAAAATTGCAGTACAATTTACCGGAATAATAAATTAACCGGAATAATACATGCATGTAGGTGCAAATCACCAACCATATCATATCTTTATATCAAGGTCATACTCACGAAGTCGCTCAAGGTCACCAAACTCAAGGTCGCGTTCAAGGTCACGCGGCCGCTACGACCGCACGCGCTCTGAACGAGGCGGTCCTTACCGGAAGCGAAGTCGCTACACGAGGTCGCGCAGTCGCAGTTGGGAGCGATGGCGCGAAAGGCAGCGGGTCAAGAGGGAAGAGGAGAAAACATCGCAAATGGTATGCGAACTGTAATAGGTCAATATGCTGCACTGACTGTAGGAAGATTATATATAAAACACATTTTTCTACCCTTATAAAATATAGTAAGATGATTCTTTCGTCGAAAAATATGTAAGAAATGTACTAATATATTGCCTTTTCATAGTCTTGAAGGGACCTAATAACTTATTCACATGCTGTTCATGTAGTTCTTAAGGTGCATCTACATATACTCAACATCCAAATGAACCTTTTTTGGGGTTTCCATTATGTTTAATCCCCAACTATTCTTTCGACCCGATCAGGAGGAGCGACGCATCGTGTATGTGGGCGGAGTCAAGGAGGGCTGTACGCGCGCCGATCTGCGACGCAAATTCACGATCTTTGGCGACATCGAGGAAGTGAATGTACACTTTCGGGAGCATGGGTGAGTGGCTCGGATTTATCTATTTATTTATTTATTTATCTGGCGTCTCTTGTAACAATTTATCATATTGTAAGGCTCGTTACATTAAACATCGCAAGGTCTAGCTTTTGCAGTTAATGTATTGTAACATGTAATTCAAGGTCGTGAAACAAAACAAACGTAATAACTAAATTAAAGCTTTAATTAGGTCTTTTACTCGTCTCTCTCCATCTACATTTTAAGGGAATTGTCTTCCTGATATCATCGAGCTATCAAAGCAAAACAAAATAAAATAAAATACTGAAATATTGGTTGAAAATCGGTTATTTACTCGTCTCTCTACATTGTATTTTGAATAAATTATGTTTTTATGTTGTTTTATGTCGTTTCTTTCTTTTTCGATTTCAGTGATAACTATGCGTTCATCACGTTCCTCTACACGTGCGATGCCTATGCCGCTATTGAGCGTAAGTAATCCTTGGCTTCATAATTTCAGATTATTGAATGCGAACGAAAGATTGATTATTTGAAAACAAAATGGTTATACCAGTGACGGAAGTGACGGAATGATTTAGAAGACAAGCAATTCGTTTCGAGTAAAAAAAAAAAACAATTTTCCACATGACAAACTTTTGATTTAAAACATGAAAATACACTTTTCGAACGGGAACTTTGTCTTTAAAACGCATTTTATCCATAATGTTAAGGATATATTTAACACACGCCTTACTCAAGTTCTTTTTTTTTTTACTACAGGAGGTAAAATGCTGGAGGGTTGTGAGAAGTATGATCTGTGCTTCGGTGGAAGACGCCATTTCTGCAAAACCGAATACGCCGATCTTGGTAAACAATTTTAACATCCCATGACTTAAAAGTTGCGCATTGTATTTTTTAGCAAAAACATGATTGTAACTCTTTGGTGGTTAATTACTGGTTATCAAACGTGGTAGAAGAAAAGATATAATTTAGATACATGTATATGAATATGAAAAGAATATTAAGTTTTTTTGTTACCGTTAGCATACACACAGACTTTATAATAACGTTTGAAAAACATCTGAAAGCAATACAACCGAAATATCAATTTCCACTAAAACACATTAATAAACACTTAATATCTTGAATCTTGGTGGTCGAACAACGACTGATATTAAATAAAATCGTTTTCCTCTCGCTAGATGGCAACATGGAAGATGAAGAAGAAATGTCTTGTTCGGCTCCCGTGCCGAAGCAATCGAAGGCCGAGCCGGACTTTGACGAATTGTTGCGACAAGCGCTGAAGAAATCTAAGCGAAAACGGTGACCAAATTCTGTTCATCGTAGGAGGCCCTTATGCCATATAAGGAATTATTGTTGGATCCTCGCGGCACGCAACGAGTGTCGTTAAAAGATTCGAGAATGAGACTGTATGGATCCTAGAACATAAAGGTTGGTGGCGTTGTTAGACAAGTCACATTGTTTCCTTGTGATAGGTATCGTTGCTAGGTGATGATAGTGTTTGCATGACAACTCATTGGATGATGTTAAGAAACGGAGTTTAAGACGATACGGACTCCTTAAAGGTTGGTCGCGTTGTTGAGAAAATCACAGTATTTCATTGTGATCGGTTTTGTTGTAGTTAAGGATAGTGTTTGCATGACGTGGGGTTTGTATTTGATTTTGTTGGTTAGTGATAGATTAGGATAATTCACGCGTTATTGTTTTAGAGTTGTCATTTCAGGCCACTTTGAAATGCGTTTGGACGCTGCTGATGCTAAGAGAACTGTTGATATATGGTTTTCTTGTGAAGATTCTCATTTTATGCTGTGTTATGATCATTGACTATCATGCATGATAAATATATAAAAAATCAAGTGAATACAATAGGTGAATACCATCACTGACCGTTGAAATATACCATGAATTAAGGTATTAACTCAATAAAATATATTTTTTTCACTGAAGAAGAAATGGGTCCCCTGATCGATCCTTATCATATTAAAAATATCTCAGTACGAGTTTGAAACTCGAATTTAATTGATTTCTGTAAAAGTCTGTGTAATAATCTAGAGAGTAAATAAATGATTATTTTGTAAGATATATTTTTAAGCAACTAAAAGATAATGTTTATACAAAATGTATTTGACATACATACCGGTATTAGTTTTGTCTTCTTGCTATTTTTGCCCAAAGATATCGTGTTCATATAAACTGTTCCTTGTGAGGTGCTAAATTATATGTCCAAATCATGTTTCCTATGCTTCAGGCAAATTATAGATAAATGGATTTTGAATATATGTATATTATAGTCCTGATAAAAGTGCATATATATTAACTTAATAACCCTTTTTGTACTATATTAACTTTGCTTATATTTGTGATTTGAAGCGCATAATATAAATTAATTCAAACGTTTCTGAGTTGTGCTCAATATTAAAAGAAAACTGTGTATAGTAGCAACCTTGCCACTTACGGTTTCTCATAGTCTATTATGGTCAAATGGATTGTGATTTGTAGATAAAATTGAAAGACAAGAAAATAAGTTACATGTAAGATATGGAATATGCTGAGTCTACATATTTTTATGCTTAGCTGTGTATTATGAGGTATTCATTTAAACTTTGCTTTGTCTTGTATTATGAAGTACTGCGTTTTGTTATGCTGTTATACAAAATGTGATAGTAACGATGTAAACCGTTACGAAACTTACATGTTTACATGTTAAACCCAAAATTGTACATAAGTGTGCTTTATCTAGTTTTTGATACAATTTAGTATTGCGTTGAATATATTTCTTGTTGTATTGTCACAATAATATAAACTATTTTATTAGCTGCTGCTATAGATGCTAGTGAAAGTGATAAAAATTATATAAAGGCCAATTTAACGGCCTATGTTTAGACTAGGTTTTAATGTTGAAACAAACGTGAACCTGGTTTAGACTTACTGTAGGCTGTGAAATCGGTCCAAAGAGTAAAACGCCATCTCGGTATTGTCCTGCTCTCGTCTTGTTAAAGGCTGCGAGAGGCCACGAGATTTGGTAGTATCATGGTAACATACTCGACATTTATAATTATCCCCCGTGAAAACGAGGGGATATAGGGTTGAGCTTGTCCGTCCGTCTGTCTGTCCGTCCGTCCGTCTGTCTGTCTGTCTGTCTGTCCCGCTTGATATAGGGTTCTTTGTGCACGCGAGTTTGGTATGAAGGAGTTGAGCTAGAGCTTGCAAATTTTATACACGTATAAACCAAGGTCTGAAGTCGTGCCTCGTCAAGGTTTCATCTCGATCGGGTGAAAATTGTCGATTCTGGAGTACTTTAAAAATTGTCGATTTTAAACTTTTTTTCAGATGCCAAGCACTTTGTGCAGGCGAGTTTGGTCTGAAGCGATTGAGCTAGAGCTTTCAAATTTTATACACATATAAACCAAGGTCTGAAGTCGTGCCTCGTCAAGGTTTTATCTCGATCGGTTGAAAATTGTCGATTCTGGAGCACTTTGAAAATTGTCGATTTCATCATTTTCACCCGATGTTAAGTACATTGTGCACGCGAGTTTGGTATGATGGAATTGAGCGAGAGATTTTTAGTTTAATACACATATAAACCAAGGTCTGAAGTCGTGCCTCGTCATGATGTCATCGCGATCGGTTGAAAATTGTCGATTTTGGAGCACTTTAAAAAGCAGTGAAAAGTTCATATTCAGATGAGGAAATGTGCCTGATAATATAAGATATCATCATTTAAGTACTTGGTACGTGCTTATATAAGCAAACATGCTTATATAAGCATATTATTGTTTAGATAAGTGAAATGATATTCTTTCTTCACTTGTCTCGTCAGCTACCCTCCAAAAATATTTTGCATGTGATTTTATAAGCAATCATGCTTATATCAGCATATTAATCAGCAAATTAATAGAGATGTGTTAACAGACTTAACACCTATCTGGGGAGACTGGTGCATTTGGAATTGGCTTACAAAAGTAATCATTCTTATATAAGCATATTTGCTATGTAAGTTAAATGATATATTTGTTTCACTGGCCTTGTCAGCTGCGTCTCTCAAGTATCTGGGATGTGCTTATATAAGCACAATTTAATGTAATAAAATTATCTTTTTACTTCACTGGCCGTGTCAGTTGCCTCTCAAAAGCATTTTGGATATGCTATATGAGCTCGTGCTTATAAAAGCATATTTTCTTTAATTTGTAAATTGAGGATTCTTTTGCCAACTGGTCTCGTCAGTTCAAGACATGTCTTCAGAAAGAAGTGAGTGATGATGCAAGATGTTACTCTGTTTTTCTTTCATCACATGATCTTGTTTATTCGCAAAATAGTTCGTCATTTCCAAGGTTAATATTAGTAAAAACTGACCATCCTGCATATACGAATTGTTGAAGTTTACGGGGGATCCAAGGTCACTGACCTTCTAGTTGAGGTTTGTTCTTTGTGTACCCTTTCTTCCATGTTTTTGCTATTTTGGTAGGTCAAGGTGGTAATTTTTGGTCAATGCATAAGCAACGCATACTATGTCGGTCTTGAAATATTGCAATTTTCAACATGAACGGAAACGCTATTTACGCTTCATTTGGTTCAGTAAAATGTATGAAAAAAAACTGGTAAATCATTTCAAAGTCAATATCAAGAAACTATGAATATTACATTGTGCCTAGGCTCTTCCCATCTAAAGATAAAGGTTCTTACCTGTGATTTATAATCAATTTCAACAGGTGTATGTAAAAACTGAATTCATTGATATGTCGTTCCAATCGTTTGCCGTAATCTGATAAAGCTTTAGCTATTCGCTTTTGCATATGCCTATAAATTCATTAACAATTGTCGAATTTTACAGGTAATGTGTATTTTTTGCTTAGATGTTTGAATGGAAGATCATTATATTTCATGTTATCCTATGGTTGGTTATTAATCGAAATTGCATGTATTTCTGTTGGCAAATGATCTATGGCAAAAGTAACATAAGTTCATTATCAATTCGTAAGTTTATTGCCATTACCAGTATGTTCATTGAATGTGATACTCGAAAAATCATGGTAAAAGCTTAGAACCGCGATAATTCGATAAATTAAAAAGATATTGAGATTGAGAGAGTTTGTGTTATATTCAAAACTGGTCACAAGTTTATTTCAAATTTGAAAGAATATATATATTGATTAGAATAAGTTGTTTAAAGTTAAATATATGAATTGCTTCGTTTGTTGCATTCTACTAGTTAAGGTAACACTTTTTAGTTAAGCTGGTTCAATAAATGTTAAGCGAATGTGTGTACAAAATATAGAAGCTGTTTAAAATCGATAAAAAAAATCATGAATTAAAAACAACAATCAATTATGTTATGTGAAAAGAAAAACACAATCCTTTTATGACAGATTTTTGATTTAATCATGTTCTACAAGTAAATGATGAAATATTGGAAGAAATACGTCTGTATTATATATGATCATATTAATCCTGTTTCAAATTTATGCTAATATGGATTATGCTTATTATCTAGCCATTGTATTTTTACAATGTTGGTGGATATAATAAAATGGTTCAATATTGACTAGACAAGAGAATTTCACAAACATTTATTGAACATTTTATTAAAGTATGAGCCTTTGTGTTGATTAGGCTACATATTTGTATTTTTTAAATCCAAAATGATCTATTTTTATTTTATTTACATTGTATTGAAGTAAAACGAAACCAGGTTGTTGAGTTTAAACAATATTATTTTCTAATGTCAGATTTTGTGCGATTGTAATAAGTTGAAGCTTTCAGTTTTGCTGTTTATGAAGTGTATTGTTTGTTGATATTTGATATTCAGTTCAAATGTCAAAAGGGCTTTCAAATTTGGAGTAGAATGAAAAATAAAAATGCTGAAAACTAATAAGTCTCGTTTTTCCTTTGATAGAGGTGAAAATAATCGATAAATTATAAAAGAAATGAATTCAGCCATCCGTCCGTCTTCCGGAGACTAAGGATTTCTGCAGTCTATCTTCGAGTTGGTCTATTTGACTCTTCTTTCGAAGATCTTGGAATCAGGTGCGGTCGTAGTGTTCTGATCCCGCTCGTAGTGTGTTCTTCAATTTAAATAATGAATCAACTAATTATATTCTCGCATACCAGAAGCTTGATCAATTATTTAATTTACTATATTTATTTGTTCTCCAATTAGAAAAATGATTCCGAGAATTATATGCTCGCATACCAGAAGCTTGATTTATTATTTGGTTTACTATATTTATGTAGTACATGGTAGTCATGTGATTGAATCTCCGATCTAGCAGTTATCATATGACTGCATTTAGTCGTGTGATAGATGACAGGGTTATTCATATGTAACGGCATCATGTGATTTAGTTTAGTTTTAAGTGTTTGATTGGTTACTAGTTATAGACCGATTTTCATAAGTTTTAAGTAGATCATGTTATGAAATATTTCGAATTTTTATTGCAAACCTGTTTCGAATGATAAACCTGAACATATCAATCTAACGAGAAAAAAAATATCGAACATAAATACCCCCAAATGTCACAAAACGCTCTTGACTTCTCATTATATCACAAATCATTTTCACACAATATCACTGTTGAAATATTACTATATTAACAATTTAATACATGTATACACATTTTTAATAAAAAGTTTATTTTTAAACCATTCTTTAAAAAAACGCATTTAAATGCATCACTTTTATATGTCATCAACAAAGAAGTGCTTATACATTTTACGATACTATTGTTTAACCACATATCCATATAACTCTTGCTGTTAAAACGAGTAAATAATACACAAACAAATATTAAGTGTGTATATTTCACATAAAATAAATCCCTTAAATTTTGCCAGAATATCAACAGAAACTTATTTTACATGCATACGGTGCACACGTTTATATGGTCATGACAGAAGCTTTAGTTAGTGCGCGGCAATTTCGAATTAAGGTTGTTATTGAGAAATTTTCTTCAGAATCAACGAAATTCAAAATTAATGGAATGTTCTTTCAATACTGTAGACATATGATTCGTTTTTTAATCAGGACCGTATAAATTTTGAATGAATTTGCACATTACTATTGTGAGGTTACCTTATATGAATGAATTTATATATGTTAATATGAACCATCATCAAAGTAATCAAAGTACTGAAAACGGACGTCGTTTCGGACTGCGTTAACTATTTGTTCTACGGTTGCAAGTGGGAGGACCACATGGTTCTGTCTGTCCGTCCTAGGTTTTCGTCAACGACGAAAAACCAGTCCGACAATCCGTTGCATCCGCGTCCGTCAATACCTTCGTATCATGCGAAGAACAAGTCCGACAATCCGTTGCATCCGCGTCCGTCAATACCTTCTTATCATGCGAAGAACAAGTCCGACCATTCGTTGCATCCGCGTCCGTCAATACCTTCTTATCATGCGAAGAATAAGTCCGACCATCCGTTGCATCCACGTCCGTCAATAACTTCTTATCATGTGGTCCTCCGCCTTCCACGACGAAAAACCAGTCCGACAATCCGTTACATCCGCGTCCGTCAATACCTTCGTATCATGCGAAAAACAAGTCCGACCATCCGTTACCTCCGCGTCCGTCAATACCTTCTTATCATGCGAAGAACAAGTCCGACAATCCGTTGCATCCGCGCCCGTCAATAACTTCTTATCATGAGAAGAACAAGTCTGACCATCCGTTGCATCCGCGTCCGTCAATAACTTCTTATCATGTGATCCCCCGCCTTCCACGACGAAAAACCAGTCCGACAATCCGTTACATCCGCACCCGTCAATACCTTCTTATCATG
>LQRL01143975.1:7053-35268 GCA_001703475.1 Hydroides elegans
CTGCGTTAATACTACGGGCGCCATCGTTAGGCAAATGCGTTCAGCAAATAAGCATACCACACCATCACACACTCATGAGTCGGTTTTCTAAGTGAATGGACATATTGTAACGCAGTACAATTTTCTCAAAATAGATTGGGATACGCTTTGGTACACTTACGTGGTGTCAAAAATATCGCTAGAGTTATTTATGGTGTCGAATCGAAAGCAAATATATGATGCATCATAATTTGCATCAAGAACGGATTACAGGGATTTTGGTGAGAATTTTGAGAGATAAGTGTCAAAGTTGAATGTCACAAATCAGCATAACAAGATGCATATAGCATGAATATAATTTTATGTTTATAAGCGATTATATATTAATTGTTGTCATGTAGTCATGTACTTTTTAAGTCAAAAGTCAATAATTTGTTTAAAATAATGTTAGTGTTTATAGAGTTTATAGTTATTTTATTGTTGACAAATTGATAGAATCAGACCGATGGCGAAACCCATTTTTGGACAAGCAAATATGCAGAGATGGCGTACCATATTTATATATAAATACTACATAAAAATAGTAGGTATATCTCGTCTGTCGTGTAAATGTGTTATAATTTTTGACATTTTATAAGGTGAATATAAAAACATATATATAATATGAATATAAATGGTGTTAAATGGCTTTTTCTATATAAACTACAATATCCGAGCATTCGCTGTTATTATCTTATATTCTTTCATTCCTATATCGTTCTAGCATGTTATGTTATATTTGATTTATAATAGAAAAAGCGAAATATAATATAACATAGAAAGTGTTTTTCTTACAAAATTGAAAAAATACATATATAATAGCAGGTAAATATGATTTTAGTTTTATAATACGACTTGTATAAAAGGTACCAGTTTCAAATGATGGTCCAGTGTAATATGTTGAGCGCATCTATGTTTTATTTCCGTGGACATAGTTAAAGTACATGGCTTATCAAAAAGTAGAGAATACAACTGCGAATGATACATCTACTGGTAAGTAGATTCCAATGACGCTCTGCTGTCAATGAAAACAGACTGGAACACATGTAGATATGCTGCGTTTACCTGATTTTAGAATACAGTGTTAATGTATGGATGGATATCAAACTGACTGGCCTAAAATGTTAAGCTTTCCTTCAGATGAACACCCAGTATATCAACTACGGGTGCGGCAAATGATTCCAAATGATTCAATTATTCATTACATTACAAAAAAGAATAAAACGAAGAAAATAATGAAAATAGGTCACTGTGAACCTTAATCCAGCCGAAAGTATATTCCCAACCATGGGCTGCGGCACACAGCAAGGCAATGTGATACTGTGATATCCATTTTCGAAAGGTAATCCGGTGCAAGTCTTTTACTCTTTTGAATGGACAAAGAAATTGATTAAGAAACAAAAATAATTAAAATGTGAATAATTAATTAAACGAATGAACAAATTAACTAGTTTGTCTTTTTCTATTTGCAACAATACATATAAAATGACAGGTTAATGTTTTCACATAAATTCAAGACAAGTATCATTAAGATAATTGCACAAAACAAGATCTTATGAACACTACATAACCCTGGTTGTAACCGAATACAATACAAAATATATTTTATCATATTGTGATTTTTTAACTACTTACGAGTTACTAATTGTTCGAATCACTCATATTGATAAAACGTCTAAACACGGCTGGTTTGTCCGAATTTCGTTCATCTTTATAGCTATTAATACTTGAGTTCAAAATAGTGCTCTACACGACTTAGTGTGAGTTGTATGGTTCCCTGTCCTTGCAAGAGCCGCGGATCCACAAAGGTAGATACAGTCCCGAAGGTATAAATATAAAGTAATGAAATCCTAGTTTTTACTCGGCTGAATGGTGTGTTAGGAATAAAACCACATTTATTTAAATGATATTTTATTTTTAAGAATAAAATATCATTTAAATAATATGTAGTTTTATTCCTAACACACCATTCAACCGTGTAAAAACTATGATTTCATTACTTTATAGCTATCAATACTGAAAGATCCTAGAATAGCCATACGAGTGGTGGTTTTCACTTGAGACCATTCACACTTTTTAATAATGGTTCTAAAAAGGACTTAGATATATTTTCGTTTGATGTATCGAAGTACCAACGACTGCCAAATTCAATTGCATCAAAAAATTAATACCTTGTTGCTTCAATATTCGATACGATACTGTCATATTTGAACGATCTTCTAATATGAGTATTGCTTATGTTAATATCAAATGGAACGGTAAATTATACGATTTATACGTTTTTACCTTGCACTATTATAATATATGATTTTTGATTACTTGGTAGAATATGCTCAGGTATTGTTCTTCTTTTAACTGTTTGACCTTGCAAATCGGCTTAAATTTGAATATTAGGCGATTCATGTTTCTAAGTTAGCCAAATGATTTGCTAATTTTATCATTGAAATAAAAATATAATTATGACGCCATTTATACCTGTCAGGCTTTGATTCACAGCTATTTAAGACGGGGTTGATAGCTTTGCGTATATGGCGCTTGTTCTTTTGCCCAAACACTTAAATTTGCATTTTGTAGGAAGGGTATTTTTTCTTGCGTCAATAGTAATGCATAATTCCCTTTGATAAAGTATAAATTACTGACTGCCAGCTGACGTTTTTTGTTCCTCGTGTAAAAGGTCTATATCGATGTTCAATTTTATTTTGTTCTTGAAATTTTGCTGCGTTTTGTTAAACGACCTCACTGAAACGTGAACAGTTACTGATTTGTTACGTATCCTTCCATCCTTCATGTGACAGTTTACGGTCTAATGCATTATTAAAAATGATTTTGGCGTTTAGGCGATAGTTTCCTGTTGAAAGGTTAAACGTGTTTAGTAGTATACGTTTCAGGCGATTTGATATTTATCATTCTAGGACTATGAACAAGTGCTAAAGGGTGTTTTTAACATGGGGCCATTTTAGGAGATGTCTAATGACTAAAGCGTCAAGTTGTGTAAGTCCGGTCAAGCAAAATCATGTACTGTTAATTAAAATCGCATAGCACGGATTAAGTATCTTTTATATATCTAGCGTTTAAATTCTCCCCGCACCAGCAGATTGTCAATGTTTGTACGGTTCTTGTTTTCTAAACTTGCATGAAAGTAAACACAAGTATTTTTTGTTTTACCACCGAATGTAATTCACGACCCTAGAAAATTTTCTGGTTCCTTTTTGAATACTTGGCACTACGAAATTACCGTTTTTAAGCCTATAAATATAGCTTTTCCGGAGGATTTAGATCGCGATTTGCATTGTTTAGGCTCCAGTATAAGGTTCATAGACGCGGCGTATTGTTGACGTCGTCAAGGAAACGTTCTTGTGTTTTGATAAAGTTTGAACTCACCTGATGACAACCAATTATCAAACAATATATAATGCAAAATGTTCAAGTGAATTTTCTAATAAACAAGAGTTCATAATTCGTTTGGAAATCAAGTTTGACTATAAAATTATATGTATCAAATTAATTTACTGCTTTAAAAAGCTAAACTTCTATAAGAGTTTACAATTTTCTGTTCTTAGTTTTTGGCAAAAAATATTGGTTCAATATTTAGTAATTTTGAATTTTAAAATTAACTTTGCAACATCTCGAAATATGTTTTTATTGTTTCAAAAACTTACTCGTTTTCAAGACATTTGCGTCACAGAGTGGCTGCATTTCCTTCCAACGGCGGGTCACCAGCCCATTCTAAGCATTGTATACCATTGATTGTCACAGAATACGCATGCACAATCAGTGATGTCCAGTTAATTGCGTAAAATATATAAGCGCATTGTGGGACTCTTTAGAAATATTTCATACAACACAGCAAAGACGTTGTTAATTTGAATACATAGTCTTAATCAGCGCTATACTCTGTACTGCGTCAATTATATTAGCACAATGTGGGTCCATTTAGAAATACTGCATAAAACAACACTTAAACTATTTGACTTAGTTGCTTAGGACATTTCGTCCCCTCGCGCTTTCTAGACGACTGACTGTACGCCAATAACCCCGGTTCGATGATCTGCGCTCTTTTGTAGCAAAGTGGCGTCCTATGTCATCATGCACCTGGGTGATCCATTTCTGGTGTAGCCTGCCTCTCGGTGTTGGATTTGAATAATCTTCCCGGTAGGCTTTGGCGATACAGCTTTTAGGGGGGGGGGCAAATGCTGTGACGTGGCCAAACCATCTAAGCCGTTTTTGCTTTACCACTTCAGTGATTGTGTTTTTCATCTAAAAGACTTTGTGGATGTTCCCTTCGCGTCACCCCTAGGATGTGTATGTGGATAGGGGCACTATTAGGACATTGTATATGCGTATCTTTAGGGCATTGTCTATTGAGTTCCTTTCCAAAATGGCCTCTCTCGGTCGGCCAAATACCGTCCTAGATGAATAATTACATCTAAAGAGCTATTTAGAACTACGGAAAGTGGGTTTAAGCATTTTTGTATAGTATTTTAATAATGCGATCAAAACATTGTTTCACACATCTTCCTGTGATTAGATATGTCATGAACATGTAGTCATGGTTTATATCTTTGAATGTATGTTTTTATTCAAAATAAGGTTACCGTTTACTATCGTGCAAATTCGATATAAGATCATGTAAGATTTATTGCAAGATAAAAAGGAATATATCCAAAAGCAAACGTAGCTCGATGCATAACCCTTGTTTGGCAATTGAACCAAACAGTTAACAGTTGGACCAAACTAGAACTTACCTCCTAAAACAAAACAAGAAACGAATCGTTCACTGCTATTTAGGGCAGTTATCCAGTACAATGCCCCTTATCTAAATATAAAGGAGCGTTTATTCTTGCTCTAACTTGTTTTGGTTACGCGGCACACATACATTAGGAGGACGAAGGATGGGAAAGGGATGTGGGTTTCGGGGCATATGGAAAGTGTTCAGTGAGAAATGCGAGGAATGCATTGACAGCATCGTGAAACCTCTCATCGATACCGTTACCCAGGAAACATAAACACAAAATTGGCGAAGACAAGGATGAAGTTTGAAGGGAGAGAATATTCATTTGATAAATCAAGGTGCGCGTCTATTTAGGTAAGAGCTAGAACGAGAACAAGAAAACTACGCAAACCGCACAAACCAAGTCGAGGCGTCATATAAACATAAACATGTATCTAAATTATTAATGCTGTACATGTATTTCAGTGACACCGCAACTTTAAGGAGGTATTCATTAACAAGTGCATGCTTTATGCCAATGCATGATTTTCGCTAGAAATAACGTTATGAATCGCAAAATGTTAAAAAGCCACCATATTTATTCGGTACAAGACGGAATACGGCTACTGTTCTACAGAATATATCGTTAATAATATACGTCTGACTTATTTAACCCTTGTGGAATGTCATGTATAGGCTTTATTGTTTAGTTATATGGTAAACACTTCAAATGGTTAACCAATTAATGCGATTATTATTATAGAGAACGTCTGACAAACATGATAACATGGAATGACTGTATGCACGAACAACGTGTTGAATTAAAAATAGATTAAAAAAGGATACAATGGGAAAAAAATCTAGGGAAGTTCAGTGCTAAACACAATTTTTAACTATTGGTATTCCTCTTATTTTTTTACACTGATTCTAAAGACATGTTTAAGGTTGAGGATGGTAAAGATTGTATAAGTACAGTATTTCTGATGATACATTTTATCTTATGAATATCAAATCCATGAATAAATGTAATACTGTTTTGGAAATTAAATCATTAGAAACAAAATCAACATCAAAATTGACGGTAACGCGTATCATTTATAATTTATATACCTTTCAAACTGAGAACTATGCAACATACAAACAGACAGCCTAAATACATACGATTATTAATATATTATTGATGCACAAGAGAACAATGTTAATAATTTGTTTCGTTTTATAGGTCCTATTCATGGATATCGATTACTCCATCATAAGACACATGTTATATTTCTTTTATATCACAACCCAAACTTATAAAATATTATATTATATTTATTGAAATATTATAAGTATTAATATTAATATTAAGCAATTTTGATCATCGCTAGCCGATTTTCAATTATTAGTGTTACTTTGCGATTATTATAACAAATAATCCCTTTCCCAAATAATCTCGAATTTCCACACAAACAAGATAAATGATAGCAATACAAATAACAATATCATGCAATGATGATTTTATGAGGCAAATATGCATGCAAGATGGGTAGCATGCCCAAGTGAACACGATAAGCCCATGCGATCAATAAACATATTTAAATGCGAATTAGTTGAAAAAGGTGGGGCTGGAAAAAGTTCATTGACTACCGAAGTGTGTTTGCTTTTTCGGGGTTGCTTATGAATGTATTCTTAAGATGTGCTGCAAAGTTATCTGTATAATCAAGTTATAGCTTCCGCGTTTGTCTTATAGTTGATATAAACACTATACTGATTTCGCTTCACAAACAGGACATAAATCTAAATACGTTTTAACAAGCATTACTATTCATACCATTCATACTATTCATTTAGCTTACATTTGAAACAATCAAACATTATTTACCTGCATATTTAAATAAGAAATCATGGAAAGCTAGTTTAGCAAGGAATCATATTCATTTAGGAAAACACTATTTAAACTATTTTTAACTGACGACACATTTTACTACGGCTGTTTTTTTGGGGTATTCATGAAGATTGTGCACGATAATGGATATTCATAACTTTGATTTAGAATGATAATGGATAAAGCCAGAAAGGGCATGTGAATACCTAATTGCTTCTGCATAAGTAGACTTACGGCAGAATAAATGTTGAAATGTTTTGTTACCGGTATTGTTAAAAAATCCATTTTTTTGAATTACTCATATGTAATAGAAACATTGATTCTGAATAATATATTTGATAAAATTTATTTGATGGAGTATGTGATCACGTTACGTCGGCTGGACACATTTCATATTTATGGGAAATATGTATGAAATATGTGAGTGAAGTAATTTCCATATGTGTGTTCTGCCAAACGTTTTAAGTTATATTCGAGATGAGAAACTCATGCATTAAACGAAATCCGACCTCGAGCGAGTTACGTGATATATTATACTCAGGCGATTTTAGTCGCATGCATAAACTCGACAAATGGATTGCCGCTGCCCATAGAGAAGGCACCTGGGGCGGCGACGTACAGGACGATTATATTAGAGATGCTTTTCGATCTTGTGTTCACAATTCGGATGGAGCTTCAATGCTCGCACTCACGCAACTTAATTACTTTAACTTTATTGGCAGCATATTTATAGGCAACCTCTACCTTATTATTTGGCAGGATGATTCATGTTTTCTCGCAAATCTGCGTGATGCTCTCCTTACGCATAAGTCCCCTGAACACGAGGAATGGCTTCGTCGGTCGTTATGTAGGGCCATTAACAGGCATCATCCACTTTCGGTGCTTGAAATGTTTGATGCACTGTGCTCAAAAACACTTTCAAATGACTCTAATCATGTTGGGAAGTTAAAAGACCTGTTTAGGGGCATAATTAAGGAACAGGTAAATGATATAACGAATTTATCATTAATCAGAGAAGTTATTCACATCGGCTTCTCACGCCATATCAGTGTCATGCTAGACATTATCAATTACCTATTACAAACAGATGAATAGGATACCTATACAAAATCAAAATGGTTTGAATGGATGATCTCGTCTAAATGCGACATAAATCATGAGCTTCTTGGTGTTGACAGCCACCATGTGGCACTTGTGAAAGAGTTACTAAATGAGCGACAATTCATTGCATCTCAACTATGTCCTTACATATGTTATCTATTCAAAACACAGTCAGAATTAACAAAGGACTCAGTGATGCGCAGGATTTTAGCAAAAATGGATTACTGTAGCAAAAAATGTAGAACAGACGAAAAGACAAAGGCAATTGCATGGTTGCTCAGCGAAATATGCAAAGCACTGGAGGAGAAGGATCCTGGTGCAACATATGAACCAATACTAACGGGAAGCGCCGCCGAGTGTACACAGGCTTTATTCATAGATGAGTTCGATAATCTTCTGCACGCAAAAACAAGATTAATATGGACAGATTTTGAAGAAAGTGTCAAAACTGTGTCAAAAATGGCCAAAAAGATACATCATCCCCGTTTAGCAATGGATAGTATGACGTTGAACATTGTTGGTGTTTACCCATGTTTGTTCATCAGTTGGATCGACGAGCAGTTTCGAAATACATGCATATCAATAGACATTATACCTGTGGTGCCATTACAGCGACCCGTGTTTCTTCCTCATCACAACTTCCTACCCGTGCCACGTGAGCAGCAACCTGACGATGGAGGTTCAACACAAAGTATATCTTTACAGACTCAAGACACTGAGACAGTGGATCATGGAGAGAAGTCAGCGACGGCAACGGATGATGATCCTCGTTTATTTAGTGATGCACTTAACAGCAAAATAGTGTTTTCGCAGGTCGAAAATGGGTTGATTAAAGCTCTACCCTCTGACATCATTGACGGGTACCGCCTTGCAAAAGCAGTCCGCATTGTGCATGTAATTCAGCCTATCGTCCAAAACCTCATCGATCTCGGTGTAACCCTTGACATCCACAAAGTAATAAGAACATATCATCTGAAGACATGTGTATTCTACTTGACCAAACATCATGTTTGTTGCGACCAATCGGATAATAAAGAAAGCAAACGGTTGAAATGGACGATAGCAATTTTTGAGAAACTGCGTGAGTTTGTTGTCCACGGCAAGGTAAAAGAATTCTTTGCAACGGATAGATATGTATTCAGAGGGCTTATCAATCGTGATGCACCAGAATGCAAACACAGTAAGAAAAATTCATTCAAAGCACCATTACCACGGTTTCTCTGCTGCCGTCGTCGAAAGGCTCGCCTCCTGATTGTTGACCAGATCCTCAGTGTGCTGCGTGCATACAAACGGGCGCAACCGTTTGGTGAATGCGTGCAGCACATAGACATGCATTCTCTCAGTAAATGAACATATTGCAGCACAGTGCAATGTTCTCAAAATAGATCAATTAGATGCGATGAAGCACATTTGCGCAGTTCTTTGGCAATAACTGAAACTATCTGAGGTTTCTAATGGGAAGCCTATATGTGACACATCATCATTTGTACCCATAAGTGATTTCGGGGGATTTCAGATTTTTTGGAGTGGGCGTGTAAAATTAGTTTTCAATATTTCATGTTTTTCCTACATTTTTCTTTGATAAAATTGTAAGTGCATTTATGACCGTCTAATATATGTATATTTGGATGATGGTCTGATATATTCACTTCAAAGTTAATATATTGCATAAATATGAATTGCTCTTGACTCTGCAATTACATTATGATGGATTTTTGCGACACGAATCTTCCGTGATCGCTGTAAAATAGAACAAATCATAAGAGTAAATTGAATTTTCAATTGATCATGTAATTCAAAGTTATGGCTTAGTTAATTCACTGAAGTAATCAGTTTGGTCTCTAAAGTGATTAATATACAAACAAATTATATCTTGAAATAAATAATATATTTTTGATGATGATTTTTCTTATAACTTTTTTAGTCTTCAATTATTTCATTCTTATAATTAATTCATGAATAAGATTCTTAATTTGATATATGTATAGAATGATGAGCCATAGACAAAAAATCATCCTGTGCAAATAGGTTTGATCATTTGTAATTATCCAAAATAGCGTTATGATTTAAATTGAATTTTGAGTAAATTATGAATGATGCAACGTAGTTATTTCCTTTTTTTTTAAAATTCAAATATAAGATTTAAAAGCCGATTTTACTTTTTTTTCAATGCGACTCTGTTACAACGTTATTTAAATGTCAACACTCCGACCTTCATTATGACATATTTTCGACGTCCAGTGACGGTTCTATTGAGACTCAGACACCAAATTATAACTTGAATTCTATTATAATATATTATTAATATTTCAATAATGAAAATGACACAGGAATCCGCATTACGCCGTCTTGTTGCATCCGTTGATTTTTCACGGCCAAATCCACCAAAATGATGATAAAATGTTAATGAAATTGGATTGATAATATTTCAACGATATAAAATAATACGATTACCACATCAAGACGTCTTTTTGACGCAGCTAGCAAGAATGTCAAACCACTCAAATGTTAACAATGTTCTATGACCATATATCCATGACGTCTCAACGATGGAAATCAACACCTGAAACCACATTACAACGTCTTGCCGAAAGCAAATCAGACTGCAAAACATGTAGTGATGTTTTGTTTACCTGTCGTTAGAATGCAGTGTTGATTTACATTTGTTAGGGTTTTCAACTGACAGGCTTTATATACTTAGGGCTCATTCAGATGAACGAAAATTGGTGCTGATGAAAGCTATATTTAATGCTTAGACTCTAAATGTGCTTTAACGTCATCAGTTCACATTTGATATCTGATTCGTTCAATAGGCGTCAGTGTTATCTGTTTTGAAAGATGATATTTAAACAGATATTTTTTACAAATATTAAAAAAAAAATCGCTATTCTATTTTGTAGGTAAATAAGAATTAAAGACATTTTGTCATTGATTAGAAAAATCTATGTATATATGTAAAATTGATGGAAAATGATAAGTTACATCTTGTACAAGTAGGCCTTACAAAATATTTTCGACGAGGTTTCTATTTTCTTGATGTCATCTATTTATTTCATAAATAACAAGTGACGAAATTTATTTTCCCACATTTTATCTGCTTAGGACATGGACACAATTCTATATTTGTATAGAAGTAAGCTTTTTACTTTTTCATAATGTTTCCTTTTATGGCTATTAATTAAAACCCTCACCACTTCTGTCAGTTAAAATCACTTTCCATTAGACTGAAGCAATAATTTTTGTATCAATATGTATGTATCGGATTTTTCGTGTATTTGTTTCTCGTTTATTCTGATCAGATTCGTTAAATCGTTTCATAAATACGCTGCTCTTTGTGATCATGTTTGATATATAGAGAATAATTTATAAAGCATACAGATTAGTAGATGTATCTCGTTGTAATGAAATTTACATAAACGGAATGCACGAGGTTATCAAGTATTTAAAATAACGAAATTCAGTGGTCACAAAATTCATAGTTATATAACCTTTCTTACTACAAATATGCCACTTCATTCTAAATTGTTAATCTGTTCAGTCGTTTAGCGGATCCTTGTGGTGTCAAAGTACATTTCCATGGACATATGTGCTAGGTTCTGTTTTTTTATCTTATGATTCTCTCATGTAAATCTTCCTTTTATTCATATTTCAATATGCTGCAACTTGCAATATCTATGAGCCCTTGTTTTAAATAAATTAGTGGAGGCACTACTGTGTCCATGCTATTCATGAACATAAAAATCACGTTTTATAGAGAAAACGACACACATTGACATTATGGGGTAATACAATTTGTATATTAAAATTAGAAGCCTGTTCAGAGAGTTCTGTAGTTTTTGTCATGAAATAAAATTAACAAAGTAGTCTCCACGAACTTTGGAACACTTATTCTGGATTGAACAATGGCATTTCAGTAAACCTGCGTAAGGTTTCTATTGTTTACATGATATATTTGGTATATTCAGCACTGCATATTGCGAGTCATCAAAACATATTGGATAGCTTATTTTTTACTTAAAAGTGTGATTATGGATTAAAACATTGATAAGTTGAACGGTGAAATGAAGATGAAATGATAATAATTTATTTTATTTCATACAATACTCAAATAAAATACACCATAATGGTAAGTTTAATTTTCATCTAAATGAGTTCAAATCTAATTTGTTTTGGTTTATGTCTCGTGTACCTCATTTTCGTTCATATGACGTTACGGGATCCTAAATATTAATATCTGTCTTTTGTTGCAACATACTCAAATCGGTTGCAGTTTAAAGCTATAAAAATAAGGAAAATATAAAATATATACAGGTCTAGGCTAGAACCAAATATGCGGCTTTGGAAACGATCATTATATTATTCCGGCTTATCAGATTCATTCTGGAAGCAGATGGGGACATTCCCATTTTCTTTATTCACATCGTGGATTATGCATTCGGTAAGAAACCTTAATAATGTTATGCCTAGTCAAATAGAAACCATCTTCGAGGTTTTTGTATCCTGACAAAGTATAAGTCTCAATAAATTCCGTATGGAACAATCAAGAACGCTCATTGCGTGACGGGGGCTTAAGTTACCGTTAGGTAAGGACGGTTTTCATGATAAGATTTTTTTGAAAAATCATTCCATGTGGCTAGGCCCTTTTGGTTTATTTGATTTAAACGTAGTGGTAAATATTCCCCCAAAAATTGGCCGAGTTTGTTTGCGATGCTATCCATAGAAAGTGGGTCGAGTTTGAAAATGGGCCGAGACAGATGTATATTGAAAATGGGTCGAGTTCATAACTAGGCCGAGATTGAAAGTGGGCCGAGATGTCTTGAAATCGTAGAAAATGCATTTGAATCGTGCTGGCTAAGAAGAATGGTGAGCCGTTCAATTGTTTTTGATGACTTCGACTTTTGTGTATCTTAGAATAGAACAGTGTAATGTATGACATCACCACTAAAAGGTCATAAAGCATGCTTTTAAGATAAGCTATCATAGTTTGCCTACTTCATGCATTGTGAGACGCTTGTGAGAAGTATGTACAAAGCGATAAAACATAGTTAGATAAAGTAGTCGTAATTCATTATAACATTGCTATACAAAGATGAATATATAAACTATCGATCTCCTTTGTTTTATATCAAGTCGTTAGAAATTATTTAAGAATAGATTCACATATTATAAAGCATATAAATAATTTGTGGATGCTTTAGTTGTTATATCTATAAGACTTAAATTCATTGATAGCATTGATGACATTAATGATAAATAAAAGGAAATACAAACACAGGAATGGAATAAAATATTTGGTGGAGACTAAAAGTTTAATCAGATTTATTCTATGGAGTAAGATAAATGTGATGATGTAAAGTCAACTGAGCACATTTTGTGACAAAATAAATAAAAGGAAATACAAACATTGGAATGTAATAAAACATTTGATGGAGACTAAAAGTTTAATCAGATTTATTCTATGAAGTAAGATAAAATTTGATGATGTAAAGTCAACTGAGCACATTTTGTGACAAGTAATTAAGAAGTTTGTGAAATCCAATACATTTCGTGACAAGTAATTAAGAAGTTTGAAAAATTCAATACATGCGTTCTGTACATTTATATTACTTTTTGAGATGGGAAATTCGGTCAGAAAAAGAAAACTGACATTGAGTGTGATACAGGAAATAATAACCGATGGTGATTTGACTCGCATGCATGAAATCGACGAATGGCTTGCCGCTACACAGAGGAAGGGCAAGTTGTACCAACAAAAAAGTGATTTGATAATTGTGATTGCATTAGAATTTCGAAACTGTATCTGGCGTTCGGATGGTGCCTCATTGATCGCACTCAGTCAGCTTCCCCACCTAAACTTGATTACCAGCATTTATTTAGATAACTTGGATTGTGATTCCT
The DNA here is from genome assembly GCA_001703475.1 of Hydroides elegans. Classification (NCBI taxonomy): domain Eukaryota; kingdom Metazoa; phylum Annelida; class Polychaeta; order Sabellida; family Serpulidae; genus Hydroides; species Hydroides elegans. Next base: position 20,649 of record LQRL01143975.1, read on the forward strand.
TGCAAGATGTTCCACTTTTTCTCGCAAATATGCGTGATGCTCTCCTGCCGCATATGTCACATGAACACGAGAAACGGATTCGTCGGTCGTTATTTAGCGGTATTGAATTACATTGTCCATTGTCGGTGCTTGAGATGATTGATGCACTTTGGTTGAAAACATTTCCTAACGATTCCAATTATTTTGATAATTTAAAAGACTTTTATAGGGAAATACTTGAGAAACAGGAAAAAGGTATAACTGACATATCATTAATCAAAGTAGTCATTCACATCGGCATCCCACGCCATATCAGCTAGACTTTATCAAATACCTATCGCAAAAAGACGAATTGGATATCTTTACAAAATCAAAATTGTTAGATTGGATGATCACCTCTAAATTAGACAACAATCATGCAATATTCGATATTGACAGTAACCATGTGGCACTTGTTAAAGAATGGCTGGATGAGCGACAATTCTTTGCATCTCAACTATGTCCCAACATATGTCAATTTTCACAAACAGAGTACGAATTAACCAACAACGTTTGATGCGTAGGATCTTGGCACAAATGGATAACTGTAGGTGTACACCAGATGAAAAGAAACAGGCGGTTGCATGTTTACTTAGCCAAATATGCCTGGCACTGGAGGGGGTGGATCCAGGTGCAATATACGAACCAATTCTAACGGGAAGCGCCGCCGAACGTACACAGGCTTTACTCATAGATGAGTTTGACTATCTTTTGCTTCAAAAAACAATATTTGACAGGACAGATTTTAAAGAAAGATTAGAAACAATTGTTTCCAAAATGGCCAGAAAGATACATCACCCCCGTTTAGCAATGGATAGTATAACCTTGGACTTATATGGTGTTTATCCATGTTTATATATCAGTTGGGTCGACGAAGAGTTTCGAAATACATGCATATCAATAGACATTATACCTGTAGTGCCATTACAGCGACCCGTGTTTCTCCCTCATCACAACTTTCTCCCTGTGCCACGTGAACAGCAACCTGAAGATAGAGGCTCAACGCAAAGTATATCTTTACAGAATCAAGACACTGAAATAGTGGATCATGGAGAGAAGTCACCGACCCCACCGAATAATGTTCCTTGTTTATTTAGCGAAGCACTTTACAGTGAAATAGTGTTTTCGCAGGTGGAAAATAGGTTGATCAAGGCTCTTCCCTCTGACATTATTGAAGGGTACCGCCTTGCAAAAGCAGTCCGCATTGTGCATGTAATTCAGCCTATCGTCCAAAAACTCATCGATCTCGGTGTAACCCTTGACATCCACAAAGTAATAAGAACATATCATCTGAAGACATGTGTATTCTACTTGACCAAACATCATGTATGTTGGGACCAATCGGATATTGAAGAAAGCAATCGGTTGAAATGGGCGATAGCAATTTTCGAGAAACTGCGTGCGTTTGTTATCCTGGGCAAGGTCAAGGAATTCTTTGCAACGGATAGATATGTATTCAAAGGGCTTATCACTCCTGATGAACCAGAATGCAATCACAGTAAGAAGTTATTCAATGCATCAATACCAAGGTTTCACTGCTGCCGTCGTCGAAAGGCCCGCCTCCTGATTGTTGACCAGATGCTCTGTGTGCTGCGTCAATATTACGCGCGCTACCGCTAGGCAAATGCGTGCAACGAATAGGCATGTATTGTCTCAGTAAATGAACATATTGCAGCACGGTGCAATGTTCTCGAAATAGATCAAATAGATGCAATGTAGCACATCAGTGCAGTTCTTTAGCAATTACTGAAACTATCTATGGTTTCTTATGGAAAGCATATATATGACATATCATAATTTGTATCCCTAACAAATTTCGGGACATTTCAGACTTTTGTTTGAGTAAGTGTGTAAATTAATTTGCCATTTTATCATGCGTTTCTTTTACTTTTATTGAATAAGATGGTATGTGTATTTATGGCCGTTTTTATATGACGATCTAATATATTTACTACAAAGTTGATAAATTGGATGATTTGACATAAATATGATTTGCTCTAGACGTTGAGATTACATTGGGATGGATTTTTGCGACACGACTATTCTGTGATCGCTGTGAAATAGAAAGAATCATAGGAGCAAATGGAATGTTAATATATTTTGTAGCTTTATAGTTATTGCATAGCTTATTCATTGCAAGAACCAGTTCAGTGTCTAAAGTAATAAATAGACTAACGAAATATGTCATTAACAAATCATATTTATTTTGGTGATGCTAATAGTTTTGATTTTCTTACTATTTTATTATACTATTCTATTCATGAGTGCATGAATGCATATCATTTTGATATATGGATAGATTAATGAATCATAATCAATACATTATCCTGTGCAAATAGGTTTGATTATTTTGGTTTTCTAAATTAACGTTATAATTTAAATTGAATTTTGAGTAAATAATGAATGATGCTACATAGTTACTTTCTTATTTACGACATTATACATTACTCTAATGAGAGTTATATCATTATCCTGTATTGTCACACTGTTCTAGCGTTGAATGATATAATGTATGTGTTTTGTCATTTATTATGATTAAATAAGATATAGATTAGGAAAAACTAAGAAAAAAAACATTGTTTTCGGTTATATCAATAGTAACATTTTACCATTTTGTGACGATAGTCGCAAGCTCTCTTGATTGTTAAAATCAATGTTTTATCAAATAATACTTTCGATCAAATTAGGCAAATTAAACGTTTGTTTTAAGACATTTGTACATGCAAAAGTGCATTACTATATTTTATTCAAGAAAAGCTTAAACAAACGGGTTTCATATCAATTTGGTATATTACGAAACGACTTATATATAAGGTGCCATTATGAAAATGAGTTTCAGGGTGATATTTTAGTCTTTTAGTGTTTTATTTAAGTAAACATATCTACATATCTTGCATTCATGATGCAAAACACATTTATATTTCATGAAGTGATACCATGGCTACAGATTTTTATCAAATGTTTTATGAGATAACCTGTGGTAAATAAACCATATAAATACAACAACTTTAGACTTTCACACAAAAATGCTATAAAAACAGCCATGTCAGACTTTCACAACGCTATTCTAATGTCAACACTCATAACCGCATCATGACATATTTTCGACGACCTGAGAAGACTTTATGAAGACCGGGGTACCAGCCAAATGATGAATTCAATAAATACAATGTATTGATTGACAATATATAAATGATATTTCAATGATGAAAAAGAATGGAAAATTTAGTTTATGCACGCAGATATAAAAATAACAAATGTAGGAAATAACAACAATAGAACCAAAAAGATCTTATTAAAATTGTGATGGATGAACACATTATTTATTAAAATGAAAAAAATATCGAATTACTTATTTGACAAATGACGTATCATTTTAGCGAAAATAATGTATATTTATATTGCAGCTATTTGAAAAATAATGATTGCTAAACCTTTTGTATTTTTCCTTTGCTTCAAATCATTTTATCAACATTAAAACGCATAAATGTTTGCTCCAAGCATACAAGCATATTCAATATATATCTTTAGTACACACATTAGAAAACTACCGCTCACTTTTAACCTGAAAGGCAAAACGAGTTTGAATCCACCAATAGGCTTCATCGCGGCGTTCACAAAGAGCGTCGGCAGTCGCGCATCGGCCTTTAAAGCGCGAACCTAGATGAAGCTGAAAGCACCCAAGGTGCATCCAAATGGGACAGATTTGTGGTGGCCTGGCTCTATGTGACACCCAGCAAGGCAATGGAACAGCAAAATCACAACAACGGAATGGGGCTTTGATGAGCGAGGGTCTAAACAGCTTAATGACATTTATTTATAGCTTTACACGAATTTAGAATTTGTTTTTATAATTGCCTTGACTTCCATAGTTTTTTAATGTCTTCCTATGGTTGAAATACTCAAATCTTTAATAAATACATACATTAAAAGTATGACACATATGGTTATACTTTTTAAATGGAGAAATAATATCAATTTTAAATGTATTTGTCATAAAACTTCATGTAATTTTCGATTGAAATTTGCCTGATGAGAACCAATAGGATAAAAACGCAAGTTATTGACATTTATCATGGCAAATATTGTAGTGCATTTGTGAAAATAGTGATTATTGCGAATGGAGAAACCAACATTTAACTTATATTTCCTTATTTTTAGTTTTAAATAATTTACTGCTTAAAACACGCAAAGCTTCACAAAGAATTTACAACGTTTGTCCTTTGTTAATAAATGGTTAAAAGATCAATCATTCATTTGGTGTTTTGGATAATGAATAGCATTTTTGGATTTGGATTTTTTTTTATATTATTGTTTCTTTAAATCACTTTTTTGGCAGAAAATAGTATTTTGATATCCAACAATTACTGTGCAACATCTCGATACATGCGGAACGCATAATTGAACCTTATTTTAAGTAACCATGGAGCATATTGCATCCATGGCTATTTTCGACAAGCAGCGGTGCAACAGCTTTATTTGATATGGAAAGAGTATAGTCTAGCCAATGAAATTTCTATAAATGGATTTTTCCTATAAAGGGATTTTAAAATCCAAAGTAGTTTGTTATTCAATTGCAATTACATATCTGATTTTCTATTTTTGTTACGGTGTTGTCTATTGGGTGACAAGCGTAGAGCATTTACATATTGTACTCTTGTGATAATAAAAAAAAAGAAAAAAAGTTTATTTTTGTTTAATTTGCAACCCGTAGGTTGAATAGCGTTACAATTTTAAGAACATTATACAGTTTTCAATATACTAAGAACACTTTGTTATATGTATCGATCAGTGTAAGTAATCAATGTGTCAATTATACGGCGCACACGATGAACTCACCTGGGTTCTTTTGGGCTACCGTTTACAATTTTAATTGCACACCATTCCAAAGACAGATCGATAAATCCCTAGGGGCTAGCATATTTGACATGAATCCTTGGGCATGCGGGGATTCGAACTCATGTCCCTCAGATTGATGCTTGCTTGGCTGGCCAGCGCTTATACCAACTACGCCACCGTGCCCCGATAATGAAAAGAAATAGCAACAGTAAGATAAAGATGTTTAAGTTTTGATGTTTGCTAAATTTCATTAATTTTAAGCAAATTTAGAAAACACCCCAGACACTATTTAATCAGGTTGCTGCTGAACAATTGGAAACAAGTATTCAGATTCAAATCAGCATGTTCAATAGATAATTTATTCATAATCATCGAGTGCGGAAGGCTTGTGATCAAATGTGAAATCATGAAATGTGAACACACAATACCAAAACCTATATTGGGGATATTTAGGTTGTGTACTTAAATTTTACACACTCTACGAGCAATCATGCTATATATATATAACCTAACATTTTAAACACACTTTTTTCTCACAACTAAAAACAAAAAAACACCAGTTAAAATGTAGTTTACAAAATAATGTTCGCGTAAAATTAAAATTAGCAAGTATGACCTTTTAATACACTTAAAACGAAACGAATACTTAAAATAACAATACGTGTAACCGAATAGAAGTAACATCGATTAATCATCGATTAAACATGATTTAAAAGACATGGGTGACCATTAAATAAAAACGAACATAATCACATATTTGATGGTCAATCGAAGCCGAAGCGTGTCAAATTTATGCACCCTAATTTAGCAAGAAAATCGATAATTTGTATTGTCTTGTGCTCTTTTTTATTGTTTCGATATATTAGATAACCTATATGTTTTATGGCATTGTCTGTTATATGGTGCGATGATACGATGTTCGAAATATAAAAATACACTAACAGTGTTAACAAACATGAACAAGATACCTAAAATGACCATTGCCCGTTTTACATATGAACAATCGTAATACATGAAATGGAACATTCTAATGAAATAGCATCTATGACAATTTGTAAAAACACTCAAAATAGAATGATATCGACTTTCACTTTAACCTTTTCTTGACACAAAGCGGATAAAGGGAGACAGGTTTTAGCTTGAGGCATATATTTCGCAGTTTTAATTCTATATAAAAAGCACCAGTGGGGTTTGCATCATGTGATAAAAATGTGAACATAGAATAACTAATGCGTATTGAAATAAGTGAAAGAGACACACCACAGAAAATATATTGAAATTATATATTATTATACAGTAATCTACCGTAAATTGATTTATAAAAGGAAATATAAACACTGATATTGAATGATTGATTGGATAAAACCTTTAAAGGAATATAACTTTTAAATTGTTCGGTGAAGTAGAATTATGTCTGATCATGTACAGTTAGCTGAGCACATTTCACGAACAATAGCTATGGGGTATGTGAGTCACGTCATTCCCATACTTGTGCTCTGCAATGTATTTTGAATATTATTTGACATGGGCAATTCATGCATTAAACGAAATCTTACTTCGAATGAATTACATAATATATTATATTCAGGCGATTTGAATCGCATGCATGAACTCGGCAAATGGATTGCCGCAGACCATAGGGAAGGCACGTGGAGCCGCGACATAGAGGACGGTTATATTGGATATGCTTTTCGATCCTTTGTTTACCATTCTGATGGAGCTGCATTGCTCACACTCACGCGGTCTCCTCACTTTTACCTGATATCAAGGATTTTTTTAAAGCACGTATATTATGATGACTTTCAAGATGATCCACTTTTTCTCGCAAACCTACTTGATGTTCTCCTGCCGCATATGTCACCTGAACACGAGGAACGACTTCGTCGGTCGTTATGTAGGGGCATTCAAAAGCGATATCCATTGTCGGTGCTTGAGATGATTGATGCACTTTGGTCAAAAGCATTTCCTTGTGATTCCAATCATTTTGATGATTTAAAAGACTTTTATAGGAAAATACTTGAGGAACAGGAAAAGGATATAACGAATATATCATTATTCAAAGTAGTTATTCACATCGGCATCCCACGCCATATCTGTGTCATGCTAGACGTTATCAAATACCCATCGCCAAAAGACGAATTGAATATCTTTACAAAATCAAAATTGTTAGATTGTATGATCTCGTCTAAATTAGATATAGATCATGAACTACTTGGTGTTGAAAGTATTAATGTGGCACGTGTTAAGGAGTCGCTAGATGAGCTACAATTCTTTGCATCTCAACTATGTCCGAACATATGTCAATTTTCACAAACACAGTTCGACTCGACTAATTACGATTTGATGCATAGGATCTTAGCACAAATGGATAACTGTAGGAAAACGTGCACAATTGATGAAAAGAAACAGGCGGTTGCGTGGTTGCTCAGCCAAATATGCAAGGCACTGGATGAGGAGGATCCAGGTGCAACATATGAACCAATACTAACGGGGAGCGCCGCCGAGTGTACACAGGCTTTATTCATAGATGAGTTTGACTATCTGCTGCGCATAACAACAAAATCAATAAGGACGGATGTTAAAAAAAGATTGGAAACAATTGTTTCCAAAATGGCCAAAAGGATACATCATCCCCGTTTGGCAATCGAAAGCATGACTTTGAATTGCTATGGTTCTTACCCATGTTTATTTATCGAGTGGGTTGATAAAGAGCTTCGGAATACACATATATCAATAGACCTTATACCTACGTTTCCATTAGAGCGACGCCTCACTCTCCCTCACCACAACTTCCTACCCGTGCCACGTGATCATCAGCCAGAAGAAAGACGTTCAACGCAACGTAAAGCATTACAGAATCAAAACACTGAGATAGTGGATCATGGAGAGAGATCAGCGACAACAACGAAAGGTGTTCCTCGTTTATTCACCGATGCACTTAACAAACTTAGCAGTGAAATAGTGTTTTCGCAGGTCGAAAATGGGTTGATCAAAGCCCTCCCATCTCATATAATTGAGGGTTACCGCCTTGCAAAAGCAGTCCGCATTGTGCACGTAATCGAGCCTATCGTCAAAAAACTCATCAATCTCGGTGTAACCCTTGACATCCACAAAGTTATAAGAACATATCATCTGAAGACATGTGTATTCTACTTGACCCAACACCATGTATGTGAAGAATCGGATATCGAAGTAAACAATCGGTTAAAATGGGCAATAGCGATTTTCGAGAAACTGCGTGAGTTTGTGGTTCTTGGCAATGTCAAAGAATTCTTTGCAACGGATCGATATGTATTCAAAGGGTTTATCAATCGTGATGAAGCGGAATGCAAACATAGTAAGAAGCTGTTCAAAGCATCAGTACCAAGGTTTAACTGCTGCCGTCGTCGAAAGGCCCGTCTATTGATTGTTGACCAGATCCTGTCTGTGCTGCGTGAATATTACGGGCGCCACCGCTAGGCAAATGCATGCAATGAATAAGCATGCCACACCATCACAAAATAATGAATCGGTTTTCTGAAGTGAATGAACATATTGCAACACAGTGCAATTTTTCATTAATGGATCAAGATGCTATGTTACTCACTTACGCAATGCGATTAATATTGGTTTATCTAACTATGGTGTCTAATGAAAGAATTTACGTGTTTGAGTGCGTGTCTTTCTCTTACTTTTCTCAATAAAGTGGTTAGTGCCTTAAAACCGAAGTTGAATGTATAGTATCAGCATTACAAAATGCATAAAGCCTGAATATGATTTTCTGCTTTTATGCGAATGTATTCTTAATAGTAAGCTGTGTGGTCATGCATTTCTGAAGTGAAAAGTAAATAATTGTTTAATGCAATTTTGTAGTTTTTAATAGTTTTTTTATAATAGTTTATTTGATAGAATCGGACCGATATCTAAACCCATTTTCGGATATGCAAATATGCAGAAATGTCATAATATATTTTGTATATAAATACTACATAAAAAATAATAGGTATATCTCGTTTCGGCTTGTATATCTGTTATGATTATTGTCATGTTATAAGGCGAATATAAAAAGAATATGAATGATGTTAAATGGCTTATTCTATATATACTACAATATCCGTGTATTTATGTTACCAGCTAATATTCTTCCATTTATGTAACGTTCTAGCATGTTTTGCTAAAATTGATTAAAGTGTTTTTTTTCTTATTAAATTGAAACAATAAAAGACATGTAAAAGGAGAATCAGTTGCTGAGTCATGATCAGTTTTTGGGTCACTCACTATTTTCAATGGAAAAAGCATGAAATATACTTATTTTACGTAGCGAATGATCATGAACATTCTTAGGTGTTATTTTTTTGCGTTTGTAAAAATGTTTATAAATGATTTTTCTAGGACAAATAGTAAGTGACCCAAAAACTGATCGCAATGACCCAATAAGTGATTAGCACGTCTACAAAAGAACCAGGTTGCATTGATAGCCAATGATGATATGTTGCACTCTTTTATATCTTTATTTCCGTGGACATGGTTTAAGTACATTATAGATTTTAGGGACAAGTATTTATCACGAAGCAAGGTTTTGTTTTACTGAGACTTTTGAAGGTTTTATGAGATTACTTATGGTACATTTGTGTATAAACCAAATTAAAATATCACACGTACATAAAAACATATTATTTTAGCTCAAAGGGTCCGAAAATAAAGTTGAAAATACAAATACGAATTATGAAGCTAAATATAAACATATTGAATAAAATATAAAAAAATAATATATAAACTATACTTAGAAAAATATCATAAATATTAAATAAGGCAGACTAAACTTGTTAAAACAATAGTGTATTTAGCCTTGTTTTAACACCCATTGACTAGGTATTGTGTATTTCTAAGTGTATACTGATCCATAAAACATTCAAAGAGTTACTAAACCACTTATTTCAATAATGAAAAATTACACCGGAAACCGCATAACGACGTGTTTTTACATACGTCGAATTTATAACGATGGTACTCGATGATTAATTCGGGTAAATGTTTATTTTTGCAGCAGCTCTTCCTTGCTTGCAACGTTTTTTTCAGAACAGAACATTTCTTTTTTCCAAACGATTATATTACTCTAGGATTATGTTTTTAAGTATATCAAAAGGTAAGGATGTGTAAAAATATTGTCTCTATCAACGCATCTGTGAGCGAATAACCTAAAACACATTAAATTTACATCGATTGAGATCAATTTTAAAGATAAATCGTTAAGTGCCCCTCTTACAGACGTAAAACAGAAGTTAAATCCACCCAAATTATAATTAAATTTCAATGGGACTAGATCAATAATATTATATTAAGCTATTGAAAATAACTCCGGCATCTACATCAAGACGTCTTTTTGACGTAAGGTGTCGTATCTAGCAAAAATGGCGGACCACTTAAGTGATAGCAGTGTTCATTGAAAATTTATATCTAAGACGCTGCAACGATGAAAACCTACAACTTATACCACATTAGGGGTGTGACGGTTCGAACCGAGAACCGCGTACCGAGAAAATTTCACGGTTCGGTTCGAACCGAAAACCGAAGACACAAATTTCGGTTCGGTTCGGTTTTTTTCTAAATTGTAGATATTGATACTATTTTGAAACTTAACATCACATATATACAGTTTTCTATTATTCACCTATTTAAAACACATACAGAGTAAAATATAATTATAATACCAGGATATATTAAGGTTTTTGCACTTAACATGCGGTTTTATATTCTTTATCTTTATTCTGTGTCAATCTTGATAAGGCGCTTTCTTTACTTTATGTAGACTATTCGAATGGTTTTGAAAAGAAATGTACTTTAATAAGTTTAGATATTACATTAGTGAAGTTGAATAAACACAAATAAAAAAAAAACCCTTGTGGATCTATCCTCGGCATTTGATGTCGTGGATCACGAGATATTTCTATCGCAAATGCAAAATTCACAGGACATAGGTGGTGCTGCCAAAACTATCGTACATGCGTTAAAAATCTCACAGCTAGATTCCAGCTAGGTTGCAATTCCCTGTATGTTCACCTCCCGGATAAACTTCTGACTAAGTTGCAGAGCGTTTTCCACGAAGCCGCACGGTTCCCTGTATGTTAACCTCCCGGATAAACTTCTGACTAAGTTGCAGAGCGTTTTCCACGAAGCCGCACGGTTGGTCACGCGTTATGTACGATATGATCGTATAACCCCAGCACTAGTCAACCTACACTGGCTGAGCGTCAAGGAACGTATCGAGTACAAAATGCTAACGACTCGTTTTATTTTTGAAGTAAAACTTGTCATGTGGCCTGTGTTTATGTGTAAATTCGAATTTATTTGCATACAATATGACGCCAAATATTTAATTGCGAACTGATTTTCTTTTACGACACGATTTTCGATTTTAGTGCAGACTTAATCATGTTATTAATGCATTTATTTCTTGCGCTCGCGCCTCCGGCGCTCACAAGCACAATTAAAGTTCGAAAATCAAAGTATAAGCAAAAAGAGACTACACTCTTACGACAATAAAGACAATAACTGTGCTTCTGTTTGGAGTAAATATGTCTTACTGATACAATATATCTATACGGCGCACACATTTTGAAAATGGCACACACAAATTCGACTGTGCAATTCGACTGTGAATCCTGGAATTATCCCTGCTAATGTAGCGTTTTTATGTTACATAAAAACGCGTTATACGAAAAATTGTACCGTAATAATAATACATTTAATAATATAATAAAATAATAATGATTAAAATAACATATGTTTTATCACATATGTTATGAAATATATATACACTGTATATAATATTATATGATATATATCATTCTAGATATATTTCATAATGTATGTATATTCAATGTGATATTTTGTATTAACATATAATATGAACGTGAGTTTATTTGTGCATAATTTTAATGTGTTTTTATCGCATGTGTCACTTAGCAAACAAGTTATATGGTATTAATATTTTACAGGAGTTTAACCTTAACTGGCTTATAACAAGGGGGTCATTAATTAAAATAGTTAATATAAAGGCCTTTATGAAAAAAAAAACCGTAAAAAAACCGAACCGAACCGAGGTCTTTTGCTGTACCGAACCGAACCGAAACGAAGGATTGGCGAACCGTCACACCCCTATACCACATCACAACGTCTGTCTGGCGTGGCTCGACGTCTCAAATAAGCTTGAAAAAAAAATTCAATGATACCGTTAAATATAATCCATTGACGCTTCGCTGTCAAGGAAAACAGACTGCAACACATGTAGAGATGCTGCGTTTACCTGCCGTTAGAATGCAGTGTTGATCTATGGTTGTTAGATATCAAACTGACGGCCCTCATATACTTAGCTTTCCCTCAGATGAGTAACCAGTAGATCAATTACAGGTGCTGATGGACGCTTAATTCAATGTTTAGACGCGATGATCATCACAATCATATGTTAATACAATCAAAAGTGATAATGCAGTACAACCCTGGAAAGTTTATCCAGTGTGATGCCTTAGTTGATGATATATGGAGGTGAAATTGTGAAAAAGTGATAATAGTTGGAAAACAAAATGAACTTTAAAATAGGATAAAATGAGCCATAAATGAATTAGAAGTGATAAATGAGAGAATATAACACTATATTATAAACGGAAAAATATATAGAGAGAGAGAGAATTTTCACCAAGAATCAGTCATGGAGTATTATTTCGGAGAAAAAGAAGGTAAAGATTTTTTTGTTCGATTTGATGCATGCAAATTTTATTTGATCAATTGTTTCATATTTTATGCTTGTTTCAGCAGCATTGTTTTATTCTATATTTTTCTTGGCTAATCTCTTTGAAGACACAGGAAGACACACAAATGCACAATTGAAAAGAATGACCGGAAAAATTAAAATTTAAAAAATAAATCAATTAAATGTTGTGTTGTCAATGTTTTATTATTTTAGTATGAAATAGACGAGTGAGATATAGTTGATATCAGTCGTGTCAATCTACTCATAAATGTTTGATTTCACATTGTTTAAAGTGATACATCGATTGGGTTTATACATTTTATACAAAACTGTTTAATCGTTATATCAAACGCACTGTAATCAAATAAAATTGAAAAGAGGATTTTTATGTATGCCCATGATGTATACCGAAGCATCGTCTCATTTTATAATAGTAAAATATTAATCTTTATTTTGTTTACCACATTTCTCTCTTTCAGCCTTAACCTAGAAGGAGCATAGAAAAAAGCTTATGAATAACACAGTTATTTTTTGTTCGTGTGGCTTTATTGTGAAAACATACACATTGTGAAAACATACACATGTAATATTCATCATTCTCAATTATCATAACGTTATAAAGTTTGAAATCAAATTTATTTGGTCTTTTAAAATCATAACTAAAATCATTTTTGCTTTCGAATTATCAAATTGCGACCGTTTAGGCTGAGTTTTTTTTTCACTGGTTATTCTAATATTTTATTCATTCTATTTTTCGAATCCATCTTTCACGAAAGCGTATCTAATGATAAATGATAATGATAATGAAACTTTTTTTGCGCGGCAATCCATTATTTCCAGAGCGGAAAATGGTCACAAATGCATGACGGAATGTAGTCATTTTCGTATAATGGTACGGACAGGCACGTGCAACATGCGAAATTCACAGAAAATAAAGTTACATATCGCGCCTGTACTTTATTTTATTTGAATTTCGCAAGTACATCTTGCAACTTAACTAACGGTCCTGGTCACTTTTTTATGGAAGATATATAGTCTATTGTCAGAACAGAAATACATGTAATTATTTGGGGTTATGGGATTGTTGTTCATTACACATTAAGACTTGAAACTGCATTTTCTCTTTCGTTTTCAACCGTTTAACAAAAAAAAACTTTTGCATTTCGGTATATTATGCATAGCTTCAGATAATGAATTGATAAAGTTATTTTTCAAAACTTTTTTATTCATTAAATATTTTGTTAATGCACCTACAAATCACATGACATAATACTTAAATGTGCATGATATAAGCTAGATAAGTATAAGACAGGGGCTTGTCAAGTTTGAAATAAATATCAAGACTTAATACTCGTTTAAGTTTAACTCGTTTCCAGCGACAATTGAGGTTGACCTATCTCAATTAAGAAACTCCTTTAACTCTTACTCGTTTTCAAGACATTTGCGTCACAGGGTGGCGGCTGCATTTTACGGCAGTGGATCTCAAGCGCTTCACTTGAGCATGATATACAATTGAAGGGTTTAGAGCATACATGTGTTTGATTCTAAAGCAAGTTTGTGAGCAAACAAGACAGTCATGTTTAGATACATGAAATATCATCCTAGTTGATACTTATCTAAAGCCATTTATAACCGCATTTGAAAAAAAAATGACTCTAGGTCCTTTAACAGGTTCTTTATTTTATGCGCATATCAGGAACTTTCAAAACTATTTTTTTCTCAAAATTATGACTTTAAACATAAAAGATCAATGTACCAAGCCCTTCAATTTGATTGCAATAGAATACACTGGCACATCAAGCACAGCAGAATGGCAATAGGTTGGTATTGCGTCAAACAGATTAGCGCGTCTTCTATATCACTCAGCAAGACATTGAACAACTTCGAAAGAACGTTGGAATATGGGCTGTGTGAAATTTGTTTTAAGCATAAATTTGCGTCGCATGCGTAGGACAGGCGCGGATTTACCATATAAATCATCCGACGCACGCCCCCTGTTCGTCCTTATATGTAAGACAAAAAAATAAATTTGCG
>LQRL01143979.1:2077-16179 GCA_001703475.1 Hydroides elegans
AAAAGGTTTGTATTTTGACGTATAAAGTTTATAACAGAACGCTAATAAAAGTATAAGCATGTTCATAGCCTGGAATTAGAACAGCATTTGAAAAGGGACTGAAATATTATTAATATTTACCATAAAATGAATAAAACTTTGAAGTTTTATTCATTTTATGCTTATATTTCATCACAAATTCTGAACAGAATTTGTGATGAAATATAAGCATCAAAATGATGATGTGAACCCTTCGATTATTATTCCATAATCATCAACTTCTTTAATAAACATAAATTCTCCATCAAATTATGTTAATTAAGAAAAAAAAAATGCAGCTCATTTTCAAATGATCATTCATCTAGTAAATTAGATTTTAAACGTACCATAACTATTTATACCGGGCTGCTTGCGGACGAGAGGGAGACGTGTGCGCTCCAGTAGCCTTAAGCCTGTAAAATCAAAATGATTATATATAGTTAAATTTAATTAATTTAGGTATGTATTATATGTGAAATTAATCATTCATAATTAATCATTTATAATTAATCATGCCTTTGCGCTCATCTCAGGGAATAAACATAGCTTTAAGCGGGGGTATTGGCCCCTGAAAAGGCAGATGGGGATCCGGTATTCAAAACATATTGCACAAAGCGGACATATAGTTACGATGAAATGTGACAAGCAATGATATAGAATTATCAAACTAGATATTTATAAGCCGAAATATTGTTAAAGAATGCAAGGATAAGATGCATATTATCGTAAAGACGTCACACGATTCTTTAAAAAGTTCACAAAGTATGCGACCTTGGCCTTTGAGGAAGAACTGTGATAACGCAAGATCCTCTTCCTCGTCAATATCGATCGGGTCTTTGAGCTTGTGTATGGTAACATTAGAAGCTGCTTAGAGAAATTATAGATATACATTTTTTGATGATGTTGTAGTTTTAAATTGTAAAACAGTGTGGGTTTATTAAAAGGGTAATCTATTTTGTATGACATGCACTACAATAAACATCTGATTCTAGGCAAAACAGAGCTGTTTTGGTATGTCAAATCGTATTTTGATATTAATTCCACTATAGGGCCACAAATGAAAATTGCAACAACATGAAATAAACAAAAAAAGCTAAAAGAGCTAATTTGTTATTATTATTGCTCCTGCAAAAAATACGTACATTTTAAATTCAGTAGAATCGGAGGAGTGTTACAATTCTAAGCTTAAAATAAAGTAAGATTGGATAAGCCGTTTACGGACCGCTGTTCGACAGTATTTAATATTAAATATAAAAACGGACCTATGATAATTTGAGCGATTCTCAAAGATGCAGTTTGGTGCATGACCAACTTATTTGATGTTTTTAAAACTATATATGAAAACCTCATGAAAAAATAGCTAGAAATTATGTTAACGTATATCACATATTATCATATTTTTAAAGACTCACGAATCAACGTTAAAACGATTTTGAAAGGCAACATTTGTAGTTTCGTACAGCATATATCCTGAAAATGATCGTTGATTTATTTCCACGCAAGAGAGTTACAGTAACAGATAAATTGATATTATTGCGAAACCGACATTGTCTACACACGCCCACTTTAAGATTTTGTTCTACAGTGAAAACTAACACAATAATCGCTGACTGCCCCGTTACCCCCGGAACCCATGTTTAACTCAATTTAACCACTTTTAACCGCTATTTAACCGACTCAGGAAATCTGCTCCGACATTTTCCTTTCCGGGAATATCCCCCAGAACCATATTGTACGGCTGCAATGAAATTGCCCACCTCATAAACCTATCATTGGTATGAGTTGCAGAATTCAAATATGCCAAAGCGCTGTGATCTGTCTGTAAGACGAACGGACGTCCGAACAAATAAGCCTTAAATCGATCTACTGTCTATTCGATTACCAAACATTCCCGCTGGATAACAGAATAACGCTGTTGCCTAGGAAGAAGTTTCCGACTGGCATATGCCACGGGAAGCAACTCGCCATCCTGATACTGTAACAAAACCGCGTCAATTCCTACGTTTGAAGCATCGGTACGAAGGACAAACTCTTTATCAACCTCTGGAAGTTTGAGGATGGGTTTGGTAACCAAACGACTCTTAAACTCATTAAACGCCGATTCTGCTATAGGATTCCAGTGGATCTTATTTGGCGATTTAGACCTCGTCAATTCTGTCAGAGCATAAGCGATTGTGTCGTATTTCGGACAGTATTGCCTATAAAACCCTGATAGACCTAGGAACGAACGTAGCTGTTTCTTAGTCTCTGGCAACTGAGCGTCTCGAATCTTTTCAACTTTGTCGTCCTGGGACGTGACCTGCCCCTGACCTACATTGTGACCTACGAAATTGAAATTGATACCCAAATAAGCATTTGGACGGCTTAACCGTAAGACCAGCGTCTCGAATTCTTCTGAGGACTTGCTCTAGGACCTCAAACTGGTTTTCCCACGCCTTTTTGAACGTAAGGACGTCATCGACAAAGCTATCCACGTCGCTCAGACACAAAAGAAGCTTTCTGATCATCTTGTTGAACTCGCTGCCTGCATTTTTGAATCCAAATGGCATAACCAGATAGGTCATAAGCCCAAGAGGAGTGGAAAAAGATAGCTTTTCCTTCGCTTCGGGAGCGACAGGAATCTGATAATAACCCTTTGCAAAATCCATCTTAGACAGATATTGGCACCCTGCTAGCTTAGCAAAAATCTCTTCAGCCGATGGCATAGGCTCAGCGTCAAATTAAGTGACCTTATTAAGCGCTATATAATCAGTACAAAGCCTCAATTTCCCGTCCTTTTCCTAATCAACACTATAAGAGCACTATACGGCGAATTTGACGGTTCAATAATACCAAGTTTAAGCATATCTTGAATCTCCTTCTTGCACTCAGTGATAAGGGCATGGGGAATAGGAAACTGCTTGGCCCTAACAGGTTTATTTGTTAGCAAAGGAACGTCACAAGACCACATATTCGATCTACCAGACTCAGAAGAGAAAATATCAGAGTATTCCTGAACCGAATTCCACAATTCCTGCTGCTTTTCCGCCAGCAATCGAAAGCTTTCGACACCAGACTTTTCCCAAATCTCCTTGTTGTCTAACGGATTATAGTCCTCGTCTATATCTTCGCTGATAGCAGCCACCAAGAAGTCAGAGTCATAAGTTTTCAACTCATCAGATCTGACAAAGAACCGCTTGAGCATGTTGATATGGAATAACTTAGTTTTGCCATCCATCTCTATCAAGTAATCGTTGAGACCTTTCCTTTCTAGAACCGTTAGGGGCCTTTCCAACGCAATAGAAGCTTGTTCTGCTCTGTAGGAAGAAGGATCAAGACCTTATCTCCGACTTTTAAGGATCTGGGCTTCGCTAAACGGTCATAATATGACTTGTTGACGTCTTGAGACTTGGACAACTCGTCTTTGGCAATGGAAATGGTATCTTCAAACCTATTCCTAAGATCTAGGACATACTCATAGGACGTTTTGACCTCTGAATCACAGTCTTCATACAAGTTCACGCAAAATAGCCATAGGACCACGAACTGTTCTGCCGTATCGGAGCTCAAATGGAGGGAAGCTGGTACTAGACTGAGGAGTCTCACGGAATGCAAAAAGCAGTGGTTCCAAGTACATATCCCAAGTCCTAGGCTTATCAAGACACATTTTCCTGAGCATACGTCGAAGAGTACCATTAAACCGCTCGCACACAGAATTGCCCATAGAATGATAGGAAGTACAAAACAGCTGTCTCAAAGACAATAGACGAGATACTTCAGACATCATTTCAGACTTAAACGAAGATCCATTGTCGCTATGAACTTCCTTAGGAACGCAAACTCTACTGAATATACCAACAAGAGCTTCAGCCACGCTAACATTGTCTATATTCTTGAGAGGAACTGCTTCTGGATACCTCGTTGCAAAATCAACACCAGTCAGAATATATCTATTTCCCTTCTCAGAAGACGGTAGAATAGGACCAATAATGTCGACAGCAACACGATGGAATGGGTTATCTATCAGTTGAAATCGCTCTAGAGGCGCTTTTCGAATGAGTCCTCTAGGCACCGTACGCTGACATTCAACACAAGATCGACAGTATCGAACCACATCACTCATGATGCCAGGCCAAAAGAAAGTCTCCATAATCTTCTTACGTGTGTTGTCTGCACCCATATGACCAACAAACGTAAAGTCATGAGCCAAACTAAGTATAGACAATCGAACAGCCTTTAGTACCATCAACTGCTTGAACAATTTGCCGTTTTAAATCACCTCGGAGACATATGTACGATACAGTAAACCTCCAGATATTTCATAAGTGCATGTACCATGGCCCAACTGTGATACCTTCTTCTCCTTTGCCAACTTCAAAGCAGAAGCCAATGAATCATCATTTGATTGTTCTTTACTTAAGTCAGATGGCGAAACATTCAATTGGGAAAGACCTTTTACAACCTTCAATGGCTTTGGAGGCGTGTCTGAACTCTCCTTCATACTACGGGTAACCACAGCATTGGCAAGATCACAACCGGGTATTTGACCAACAATGACATCACATACAAGAGAATCTGGACAAAGAGCGCGTACTGTTGCTTTAAACCAAGGACAATTTAGTTCTACATCACCAACCGGAGCATAGTCGAATGACTTATTGATCATATGAAACTTTTTCTGCTCTGCAGTCCATTGACTTGAACGAACTAAACTAGACTTAACAAACACAGTAGTACAACCAGTGTCTCTCATAAAGTTGACATCGATACCATTGACTTTACAAAGCTTGACCTCACGCTTGAAATGGTTGGGAGATTCACACCTATAGCAACGCCTTTGCTCCTTTTTAAACCCTGGTTTGCTTGAATTGCCTTGACTTTGACATAACGAAGCTTGACCAGGACCCTTTGGGACTGGAACCTTATTGGACCCTGGGTTAGAACCGGATTTAAAACGATCACGATTGGAGTTTGAACGCTTTGCATTATGTGCAGTCTCGAATATTTTAGCCTTGGATACTGCTTAAGACAAAACCTTGACATCATGTTCTCGAACAAAAGTGACTAACTCAGGAGCCGAGTTGTGAAGACAGCGTCCAAGAATCACAAAATCTCTCAACGCCTCGAAAGTAGAAGGTACCTCCGAAAGATCTAACCATCGATCAAAGAAATTGGATGTGCGAGACACATATTGAGAAAAAGGTTTCCTCTTTTGACTACCTACTGGTATGGAACTTGGCTTTGAAGCCATCCTTGGTCATCTTGAACTGAATTAAGAGAGCCTTTTTAAGCGCGTTGTAATCTTGGGCATGGTCGGGTGGTAACCTTGCGTAGACCTCTAGCCCTTTGCCCTCAAACAAATCACCCAGATACGTTGCCCACGAACTTTGATGCCATCCTCGAAGCTTAGCATTGACTTCAAATCTCCATAAATAAGAATCGATGTCATCCTTATCGCTCTTAAACTTGAGAAGTTTAGGCATAGGACCAACATTTGAAGCGTTTGACACGAGTAGTGCCGTCTTGTTCTCCAATTCAGTACGACGAAGATCAAGCTCGGCTAATACACGCTCATGTTCACGCCTCCGATCACGTTCTTCCCTCTCAATGGACTGCTGTTGAATGACAAAATCAGCTAAAGCTTTACTCGAAAGCCCTTACTCTTTCCCGAATTTATGGAAGTCTTCTGCGTTTGACATGGTTTCAAGAGATTCTTCAGTTTGAGCAACGTCTAATTCATCTTGTTCATGGCTACTAGTAGCCATACCAACTAACTAGTTGAATGAATGAAATCGTTTCAAAACGAAATCCCCAGCTTGTCCTGTAGCAACGCTGTAACCCAGTCCGCTTTCAGCGAAACTGCAATAGAACTGAAATTCTAACCGTCTAATAACAATAGATGCAAGACAAAAACAATCCCAGGCCGCTAGGTCCACGAACCTGAACCCACAGCTCCCTCAATCTGAGCTGAGAAACCACCGGACTAAATTTATTTAGTCCTGACTACTACAATTGTAGTTCAGTAAGCCTTTTCCGCGAAACTGTTAAATTTGAACACCGGTTCGCACTCGTTACACGAACCTGAAACACCAAAACTGCTAGCCCACAACTTTGAAACCCAATCCCTAATAATAATTAGGACTGAAACTGTTGTTATATAAAACAACCAAGCACCGATACACTAAGGCTGTATCTGAAAATATTTTAAAGAAGAAATTCCGACACCCAAGTGTCCAAGCCCAACCCTAAAGGTCGCCAATAATCACTTAAACTATAAGTAGAACCGCTACTATATACACACAATTGATGCTCAGCTCCTTACTTAAATACTTATTGACGTATCATCTCCTGAAGTCACATAAATGCAAGTCAAAACCGTGTTAAAGCCTACTTGAGAAAAGATAACTGATAATTTAAAAGATTTATGTTAAGTTGAATGTGATACTGTTGACATGCTGCACTGGAGAAACTAGTATTTGAATTATTCAATTGTAGAAAGGCCGCGAATACGCGAAAGGGATGATGAATTCTATTGACAAGAACAAGTACCAATCAAGTCACAGTCACGCGGTGTCCGAAGTCACTGGCTGTCTAGTAAAATGTATGGAAAAACATATTTAAAATTAAAGAAATAAGTCGAAGTGAACCCGGCTATACTGAATGTACGCAAAAGAATCAAATAAGAGGAAAGATATAGAGATTTACATGTTATACAGCTACACTGGTTTTCTAATAATGAAATGTTTTTTTTAACGAAGAAAATTATAATATATTTTACCAAGTAATAATAGGAATAGAAAGATTTAGCAAGCAAAAGAGAAGTTATAATTCATTTATATATATATTTTAAGTTGGGTCACTGTAGGTAAACGACGATCTTGTTTTAAGTTTTATGCAACGGAAGTACAACGCATGCGCAAGAACCCAGGATTGAACAAAATTACATGATGAAATACGATTCATGGAATACTGGAAAGCTTGAAACTGTGCCACGTTTTAGGATATTAAACCCTTTTTTATGCAGTGAAAGTTGCAAGAGTGATTGTATCAACCAATGGAATTCGAGAAATTGAGACACACCCACTTTACTTATGTTCCATACCAAATATTAAACATATAGACTTATAACCTTGCGATTATAATAAGCTGCAGGAAAACTCAAAGGTGAAAGGTCACAAGACGTCTTCCGCAAAGAATGATCAGCCAATCAGAACTCACGATTTTGACACACCCACTATACTCATATAATTTATAAACAATGTTAACCCCTTGGTGGCTTTATGGAATGTAACGAGAAAATAAAATAAAGATATATCACGCCCACGAACTGTTTACCCATTGAATGCGATGTGGACATTAAAGATTTGAAGACAAAAAAAGAGTCTAGAATGTAGAGTCTGCACAGCAGAACGAAATTATATAATAATCAAGTTTTAGATGAGAATAGACGAATCCGAAAAAGCTGGAGTCTACGATTAAGATTTTACAAAAATATTGCAAAGGAATATTATAAGAGAAATATAGAGAAAGTATATTTAAAGAATTTAATAAGAGAACATTGGAGTAAACGCGGATGTTTTTATAAAGGGACGTGAGAATATAAAATTAGATAAAACTGGTGTATAATGTTTAAGATTTGCCTTTGAAAATCTACGTACAACGAATAAGTACTTATACTCAAATCATTTTCAAAAAAAACTTGTATCACTCAGTTTTTATAATGACATTACACCATGCTTTTCCGCTTTATCAAAATCTTAACGTTAATGTGAACGCACCTCTAATTTGCGATAATCATTTCATACAAAAATCAATGTGACAAACTGTAACATGAATGACTCTAAATTAAATCAACACAATCAAAAAATATGACAGTCTAAGATCAACAATTCGAATCAATCTGAACGAATCCAACACGATTTACCCACAAAATATATGATTTAATATCGATAATCAGCTATAACTGATCGGTTCTGATAATATTCTTTGATTTTGAAAATCGCTTATCGCTACACGCTCAAAAAAAATACAGTTATTTAATGATACAAAAATTGCGTCGTATTAAATTTAATACGATCCTGGCAAGATCGCCATTGTCATAAATGCCAGTTATAGGGCTTTGACACGATGCAATAAAAACCAAGTAAATGAATTTTATACTTTTATTTAATGAAAATCAAACTAACAAAGAACTCAAAGAGGTGTCAGAATATCGCTATCTGGGTTATATTACTACAAATGACGGAACGCATGACAAAGACATTTGGAGGCAAGTTCGTATACTTTATGCGCAGGGAAACAAAATGATAAGACACTTTGGAAAATGCAGCTACCTAGTCAATATAACATTGTTTAAATCATATTGTACAAATATTTATGTGTCACACCTCTGGCATTCATATAGAAAAGGGACTCTAAGAAAGCTGCAAACAGCATACCACAATATTTTAAAACAATTTATGGGTCTAACAAAGTACGATAGTTCTAGTATGACGTGTAGCGTGTTTAATGTTAAATCATGTATGTCTGTTTGAGAAATGTTATACATAAATTTATGGAACGACTAAGCAATTCAACAAATGAAATAGTTATCAACATACTCAAAACAAGTGTTAAGCATACATCAAATATCTGGAAACATATGTACAAGCAACTATATGTTAATTTTGTGTAAGAAGTATTATACATGTTAAAATATGTAAAACAGTATGAATGTATTATAAAGTATTCTATGTTATTATATATGTATATCTATGGAACTGTTTACACAGTGTCTGCAAATAAAATCTATCTATCTATCTATCTATCTATCTAACGTCAAAATGATTTTGAAAGACAACATTTTTAGTTTCGTACAAAATATATCCCGAAAATGAACGTTGATTTATTTCCGCGCAAGAAAGGCACAGTAACAGATAAATTTATATTATTGCAAAACCGACATTGTCTACAAAGGGTTAGGATTGGCTTTATATAAGGGATGGGTAGGGCTCACTCTAAAAATACAATGTTGCCCTTGACGCACTCAAACATGTTGGTTGCCGTAGGGCCCATCTTGACGTTTTTGGTTTGTGTCGAGAGGCTTTGGAGATGATAAAGAAGCGGCAGTTTAGAAAAATAGTTGAGAAATTTGCTTGCATCGAGAGACTGAGCAAAGATGAGAATAGGACGGCCGTTTATAATGAGTTACGAAATTAGCTGGAGAGGCTGTCGAAAATTCCAACAATGAATAATTGAAACGTTTTGGTTCTTCGTGGGTCAAGAGGGGTATGCTAAATCATACTTATCTATCATTTATAAGATGAAGAGTACATATTTATTTAAAGGTTACAAATATGTAATGCGAATATTTGTTATGGCACTGATAATTACCTTCCGCTTGCGTTGTGAGACTGTCGAAATGGCAAAAAATGATATGATATAGTAAATTGTTATAAGAAATATAAGGATTCTTCGTATATGTTATTGATTTTGACGCAATTGAATAGTGGCTTCTTCTTGCTTTGTTGAAATATAGAAAGGAAATTGAGCAGGGAGCATAATCTTTCAAGAACTACATATATAATATAATGTATTCAATATTGGATTCCACTTGCATAGACAGGCCGGGATAAAAAAATAATTATAAAACGGGCATTTGTAAATTGAAGGATATCCCGACACCAAAATTTTGAAAAGCGAAAATTTGAGTACAAAATCACTTGAATCACTTCAATACACTATATACAATTAATATATTATATTTATTTTATAATAGAATTTAGGAAGATAATTTTACAAAAAGGTGTTTGTTGGTATATACATGATCTTAGTTCGCGTATTATGCTAGCTAGAAGTAACTCTTTTTTTTTTGTTTTTTTTATTGTTTTTTCAACATTAAGTGTATACATACATAGCATATACAAGAGTTCAGTTTATAGCAAGCAAGTCACATACATAACATACATAATATTTTGTTTATACACAATAAAAATACATATAGTAACAAGATATTGCTATTTGAATGAGTTTTCCTAATTACTGTACAGAGATGAATATTTTTTTACACTTCAAATTAAAAATACGCTTTGCTTTATAGCACTCGTCTGCTTTTATACGCTTATACAATTGAAAGCGAACTGTATTCATATTTAAAGGTTTACCCAAGTTTTTCAATAACCAAATTGTATATTTGATAATCATAAAAATATGGTTCACCGCTTTATCTCTCACACCAAAAATATACTCATTTTCATTATATGTTATTTCATGCTCAATATAGCTGTTAATATAGTCTACAATTTGTTCAATAATTTTTTCACGTTTTCACTTCTGAACAGATAGTGTAATACTGAGTCTTCATTTTCACAATTGACACATTTAGGGCTATTGATAAGCCCCCATTTAAACAAATTTCGGTTGACATTGACAAAATTATGTAAAACCTTATAATGGAATTCGACTAGTTTAACTTCTTTACAACTTGCTCAAACGAGAGATAAACTTTGAATAAATTCTTTAGTAGACACTTCAGTATTGTTTTGCCAGTAGTCGATACAAGTTGGATTCTCAGATAAGTATTGTATAAATTCGTTGTAAAATAGTTTAGACTTACCACATTGAAAAGGTATATGAATATCATTAAAGGAAAGAACATTTATGTTTCCGAAGTCTATAAGAATATCGCTGTTATATTTAATAGCGTTATATTTTGAACTATTTCTTTTTGCATAATAATGGCTGAAACAATACTATTATATTTCATAATGTCCATAGGAGTACCATATTTTTAATGTAAGTCGGTAAGGGATAATATTTTATTATTTGAATCTAAAATATCCTGAACAAAAACAATGCCTTGATTCTTCCATGTTTTCCAGAAAATTGATTTTCCTTCTATAGTTATATCTTTATTATTCCATATTATATTATAACTTAAGGGATTGGGGTAGATCTCCTTCAAATATAGCATTAGGTTTTTTATAAAATGGTGGTAGAGAATCAACCGACTTAAGATCATAATTACATTATTTAAGGAAATCTAAACCGCCGTATTTATCCGAAAATATATTTGCAATTGAGCACCATGGTTTTGTATCTGAAAAGCGTGCTAACCATGCAATGCGTAGAGCCTTGTATTGGTTCACCATATCTGGAGCTTTTAGGCCACATTGTTCATACGAGGCCATATGAGATTTGTGTTTTACACGTGGTGGTTTATTATTTCATAAACACCTATTTATTATTGTTTGGGATTCATGAAGTATGTTTAATGGGGTTTCTGTCATAGTCATGGAGTAGATAAAATTACTTATACCAATTGCTTTTGAAATATTAATTCTTCCTATAAGGGTAAGGTTTCGAAAGGACCATATATTGAATTTATTTTTCATTGCAGCGAGCTTTTAGTGACATTTTCTGTGGTATTTTTGGCATTATCATATCCTACGGATATACCTAAAACATAAATAGATCCGTGCTCGACAGTAACTTGAATATTTTGAGGTATTTTTGGGGTTTTCCGTGTCCCGACCCAGAAAAGGATGATCTTTTCCATGTTTAATTTAAGTCCGGAAAACTTGCTGAAATATTTTAGAGTGCTAAATAAGTTTTCAACGCTTTTTATATTTTCTAGGATACATGATGTGTCATCTGCAAACTGAACGAGTTTTCTTTCGTGTTTACCAATTGTTATGCCAGTTATATTTGTATTCTTTCTTATTAGTGAAGCCATGATTTCGATTGAAAGAATGAATAGGATACACGAAAGGCTACATCCTTGACGTACGCCTCTATAGATACCGAACTAACCGGACGTAAATCCGTTATTTATTACTGTTGAGAAGATGTTTTGGTAGCATGTTTTGATCCATTTAATAATTTTTGGTCCGAAATTATATTTTTTGAGGGCAAATAATATAAAGTCACATTCGAGAGTATCAAACGCGTTCTCAATGTCAATATTTAATATGATGCATTTTTTCCGCATTTGTATCTTATGTTTTCTCCTATAAACCTATTTGGTACAAAACCTACTTCGTCAGGATGTAAAAGCTTAGGAAGGAGGGGTTGCATTCGCCTTGAAATCAGTTTTGTAAGAATTTTGTAGTCAGAATTAAGAAGGCTGATGGGGCGCCAGTTTTTTATGAAGGCTTCATTTTTCCCCCGTTTTTGTAGGAGTGTAATACCTGCTCGTTTTTGTTAAAGTTCACCTTTATTTAATGAATACTGAAGGGTTTTGTGAAAATTGGACCAATTGTAGGCCAAAGGGTTTTGTAAAATTCGTAGCTTAAACCATCTTGTCCTGGTGATTTGTTTTCTGGCATTGTTTTAAGTGCTTCTTCACATTCGTTTAGAGATTTTGGGGAATCAAGAGCTGTTTTTCGGTAAAGTCACATTGGGACATTTCAAGATGTTGTATCTGAGTAAAGGTCTGATTGTCCAGGTTCGGTTTTGGAGAGGCATAAAGGTTTGAATAAAAGCATTTCAATTCTTGTAAAATTTCCTTTGGTTCAGTTTTTATAACTTTGTTTTCGCATTCTAGTCTTGTGATAGATTTTTTGTCGAATGACTTTTTGGCTTGATTGTAGAAATATTTAGAACTCTTCTCGTCTTATTAAATTACTTGGATCCTTGATCGTATATATGCACCTTTGTGTTTAAATTCTTGTATGTCATCGTATTCGTGCTTGAGTTGTTCGAAGTTATTTAGGTCTGATTCAGTTGCTGTATTCTCTATTATCTTGTGATCAAGTAGGTTGGTTTTGGTTATGAATAAGGATTCTGTTTGTCGTCTGGCTTTTGCTAATTGTTTAGAATGGGAAATAGAACATTTTTGTACCTCTTATTTGAGTAAGTCCCACCGTACTCTTAAATCATCGATGTCAGAGTATTCGTTCCATTTATTCCTAATCAATTGCGATACTGTTGTTTTATAGTCATCATCTAGTAATAGGCTAGCGTTCAATTTCCAAAATCTAGGTCCCCGGACTGTAAGCGTCAGGTCAAGCTTAAGTGATATAATTTAATGGTCAGTTTTTATGGCGTTATAGATCTTACTGTTTAATATAGAGTCAATTAGACCTTTTGAAATCAAGAAATAGTCTAGACAACATCGTGTGTTTGGGTTTTTTTGATACCAGGTATATTCTTTTTGATTTGGGTGTTGTGTTCGCCATATATCAAGCAGATTAAGATCCTGTAGAAGCGAGATTAGAGTGTTTCTATTATTCTTTTTCGCAGTTATTCCACCTATTTTGTCCAATATAGGATCAATTATAACATTGAAATCTCCACCTAGGATAAGGTTTTGCCATGTTATTTTATGGACTAAAAACGTTTTTAAATTGTCGAGAAATTCGACTCTAGCTGCGTCCGTGTTTGGCGCATAGATATTTATAAAGAGTAATTGCTTTCCGTTTGTCTGTATTTCACAGAATTGTATTCTACCTGGCTTGACAATTCCGCTGTTTGTAATCCTTATAGAATCGAGGTTAAGGATGATTGCTTGACCAGCTGTTCTATTATCACTATGATTGAAAAGTACTTTATATTTTGTGTGTTTCGAATATTCTTTTGCCAGATGGCCTCGTCTTCTGTTTTAGAGTGGGTCTCTTGTAAGAAGATTATAGCACTTTTTTGTTGTTTCAGGAAATGGAAAAGAGTCAACCGTTTCGAGCGGTCTCTTAATCCCCTACAATTTAAGCTTATGCATTTTATTTGATCCATGTGTATGTTTCATTGAATGTTTGCGGCTTTGGTATTTAGTTTCATTATCATATGTTATGCTTACAGTACAGTTATAGTATACACAAAACGATTTTTTACCTTTACACTTTATACCTTTTAATTTTTTATCGAGAGATCCATCTTATTTGCGGGTTATGTTCCAACATAACTAAATGACTACTTTTAAGGGCGATTAATAATAAAAATAATAATAATCAATGTTTAAATGACAAAAGGTAATTAATATGGATAATATATAAATACATAAGATTTGTAAGCTTATATCTAATGGCGATTGATATTCATTAATGGCAAGTATATTATTATATATGATATATTCAAAACATCAACTACATATATGTTTTAAATATTGTTTTGTTTACCTGCACTTGTATTTA
>LQRL01143979.1:30619-40676 GCA_001703475.1 Hydroides elegans
GATGCTGAAGACCGGTAATTCTGTGATAACACTAGTATGCCACTTGTAATAATTACGATAAAATATAGCTGTTGACAATTATTGTCAACAGCAATATTTTATCGTTTGCAACATGACAATAAATTCATAGGGAGTAACAAGGGTAGACAATAGAGTCGGCGGTGGAATTTAGAAATGTCGAATCGGGATCGAGAGATCCAGATGTTATACCTGTGTAGCCGGTTTCGTCGTGAGGCTGTCAAAGCGACAGAATCACTAGACCCGACAAATAGTGGGATTAGTCCAAAAACGTTGAAACGATGTTTGCGCGGAAATGGATAACGCCTTACGCAGAACATACGTTTGAAACCGCGAAGTCGGCATCGACGATACAATTTTGTGAACAAGTATAACCTTATTAATATGAAATCTCTCGCACGGCGTCCTTTGACATTAAGCGTCGAGTTCATTTTCAACTGAACCACTCACATGGCCGCCAAGGGGCGTGTAGGGGTTTTGGGGATCATTGTGTAGCTTGTTCTTTAAACTAAGTTGACCGCTTCTGGGAATGTTCGGTTATGGTTTGAGGTGTCATCCGATACGACTAGAAGCCTTAGCTACGGCGTATCGACGAAAACCTAACGACCAATCGTTACATTGACTCGTATATTCATGACTTTACCGTTAACTTCCATTTATGCATGGCAAAAGGCTGAGGGTAGCCATCTTTAACATTTCAGAAATCCTAAACCAATGACGATAATCGATATTTTGAAAAAGAAATCTTTTGAAAAGTGATGAAATAATACGCTCTGTAAATTCCAATATGGTCGAATAAATATAAAATAAATAAAATGATGTGTTTGAAATAAGATTATAATTTCTTTTGGCGGCTAGTATATATACATCTTTGACAAAACTAATGAATATATTCAACTGAACCATCTTATTCAAATTTGAAAACGACACATCTCGAAGTGAAAAGTGACGATTTTTTTTCGAGGGTTTTTCGCAATGCTATCTAAAAACCACTCCTAAGTATACTATCGTAGGCAAAATCTTTCGCGTCAAAATTTGCGGTTATGCGTAGAATTCTAGTGATTTTTTCATTTATTCGGTTATCGGTTGTTCGGTTGTTCGGTTTTTCGTTTATTCGGTTGTTCGTTTATTCGGTTGTTCGTTTATTCGGTTATTCGTTTATTCGGTTATTCGTATAAAAATATGTTTTGTCTTTTCTTATGATAACATATTCGCAATTAAGATATTAATATTCTTGTGCAAGATTCTCATCTCGGGTGACACCTATCACAATTTTCATGATGATGTCTGCATAGTAAAGTGAACCCCGCCCTCCTAAAACCTATGTTTATTCTCTTAAGCTCATAAACAGTGCCATTTTTTCAACAGGCCTAGATACTTGATTCAAATTGATTATATAATATCTTATCTCCAATTAATTTCCAACGTGTTAGTTCCTATTATTGAAATGTAGTAGACAGAAATACTTTACACTTAATTCAGTCATTCCATTTAGCCAATATATTGGAGGTTTGATATCATATTAAACGAGTGGTTTCTGCCATGCCTACAGGTGGTGAGTTTTGAATTTTTGCAAAAGGACATATCAAATTCATCATTGCTGTGATTTGGAATATATTATATACATAATCTCAAAGGCGAGATTGAATCGCAGCTTTTCGCAGTTCCAATGATAGTCGAGGCAAAAAATGATTAATGACCGCGAGCTTTCCTATTTATACCCTTCATATCGTTTATTCGGTTGTTCGGTTGTTCGTTTATTCGTTTATTCGGTTGTTCGGTTGTTCGTTTATGCGTGGCAAATTTTTCGTTTATTCGTGTTCGTTTATTCGGTTATTCGTGTTCGTTTATTCGGTTGTTCGTGTCAGCTGTCTACTTAGGAGTGGTTTTGACTGTAAGTTCAATCCGTTTTAGGGTTGTGCATTTAATGGTCAGGCGGTATATACATTTTGTGCATAATATATTGCATGCATAACACAACATGCATGAAACATTATAACATAATATTCAATTTAAATAACTTTATATGCATATGGTATACACTTTGTACATAAAATACTGCTTGTATAACACAATATGTATGCATGTATACAATTGAACTTTGTATGCATATTGTATAAGTTTTGCGTATAAAATATTATATTTTGTTTTGTTTCACTATGCAACCCTGTGCGCAGCCGCCACCGTTTATGTTATGAAAGTGGACGCTCTGAAAGAGAAAATCCCCAATCGCCCTTTAAAGCACTGATCAGTTTAACTTACCAAGCCTGTTTCAAAATGTTGCGTTGATTATTTTTATATGCATACAAAAAGTGTTAGAAATTCGAATAAGGTTTTTGCATGATAATGACAAGCTCTATTTTGTGTTCAACCTTATGGATGGATATTAACTAATATCTGCTTTTAATGTCACAAAAAGTTATGTTTTCTGGTTTTGTAACATTTTTTAAATACCAAATCAAATGGTTTCCTCTCATATTTATTTTTGATATCAAATATTGAAGGGCACCCCACGACACATTTTTCAAAAAGTTGTTAAATCACCTTAAAATAAAATTACAAGTATGAATAACTACAAAATGATGGTTTTTGAACATTACAATTTTGCAAAATGGTGCTCATTTTTTCCAAGCCAGCTGGGCTGTTCCTCCTTTTCTAGTCAGCTTGCAACAGAAAAGGAACACCTTTTGGGAAAATTGAAATGTTGAATATAACTAAATTACCTGTCATATATTGTAAATAAGCGATCATTATACAATTGCAGGCAGGTTTAATCCATTTTGAAATAATTATTCTAAATATTTATTACAAAAATTAGGAAATTATCAAAAAAGGTGTTCCTCAATCTGCTAAAATCTCCAAGCTAGAATGAATTTCCTCAAAATTTCCAAGCCAGCTGGAATCTGGTGGGGAACACCTTTTCGGGGGACCAGCTCGTGAGGTACCCTTCAAATATTGATAGCATTTAAGTAGTTCCATGGAGTCCTGCCCAATCCTCTTAAATGTAGCTCACCAGCGATCGTTACAAAAGTAAAAATAGCATTAAAATAATTGTCAACAATCATGTTTAGGATATAATTTGCTTTAAATAGTTTGCCTCTATTTCACATCAATATTTTTGCCAAACAATATATAATGATTTTCATATGTTGAATATTAAAATTGGAATTGATACAATACACCTTACGTAAGTTATCTATTTGATCAATGATGTAACAAATATATTTATTTTTGACACGATTGTCTTATGGTCAAGCATCAAAATATAAGTAACATCTAGGATTTTATTTTATGACTTCACTTTTTATGATTCACTTTTTAAAAAGTCAGACAACCAACACGGTGCATGATTGTTTTTGTTTTGCAAACCAAGTTTTCGCCATTTTATTTTTACTGCATTGCGTGACAAAACCGCGTCACGTTATTTTCGCATTTGGTTTTGATTTTAACATATACTCTCGTTTAATTATCTGCTGCAGAGCAACGTTTGCTGTTCAATGGTACTGACATAAGCTGGTGGTTTTTTTCTCTGTGAAAATCGAAGAAAATAGTTTTAACCCTGTGACATTGGTTTGATTACATTCTGGTCAAATTTTGCATTGAACGTACATGTGTAGAAGATTCCGTAGGCGCTTGCCCCTACAGAAAATGTGTCTTGCGTTTCGAGCAATTCTAATTTTGCTGATAACGCTAGGGAAAGTTTCCATCAACCAGCATATTCTGTTAACTTAGAAATTTAGTATCCATAATAGGGTTCATAATATATAGTAGGCTACTCATTGCAAGTCTTTATATAATTGTTTGTAAAATAATCAGATCTTTGAATATAAATAGGATCTATATCCTAAATGGAGGCTGTTCTCGCCGGGAGAGGCATGTCTGATCATTTACCGGAATATATAATTATTGATATAATATATATAATAATTGATATAATATAATAATATAATATAAATATATAATTCGATAATGTCCCCGAACTCGACCATGTCTTTTCAAAATACAAATAACGGTATGATAAAATTCAATCCGGGTCAAAATGTGTCCGGTTAAAATGTTCAGTAATGACGTTTCCAATAGTTACAATTTGTGCAAAAAGGTTTCCGTCAATTTGTCTGGAAACTTTACGTCTGGAAACTTGTTAGCTGTGTGGTGATTCTCGGGTTTCGGGAGCTTATCCCTGTTAGTTGTGCGTATCGCCCCTTCCCCGCCTTTCCCAAGTTTAGGCGCGAATCCGCGCAGTTGCCCTAGAACCACCGAACAGTGAAGACCTCGATTACCGAGCTGAGACTTTATAACAGGGGACTTTTGGACCGCCCACATACCGGTACATTGTAGGCCTGTCGCTCGCAAAGTAAGGCAATAAAAATAGCAATCCCCCTTAAGCCACAGCAATGTTCATCTAAACGTCGTCTTCGTCTCTTGTAAAGAGGGGTGATTGTCCTTAAACAGCAAACATTGATGACCCCAGTCCTTACAACACTGTGCAGTCGTGTATACTGCTATAAAATATCTCAAATAGCTCTCTCTGCTTAAGTCGAGTTTTTGCCACAGCTTCAGTACTTGAAAACTAAGTCATGAAACACATTCTTATACTTCCTATATATTAAGCCGCTATTTAAGCATATTAATACAATAAATGCCGGCTATAAGAGGACAGAAATCGAATTTATTACTCGGCCAGTGCTGTATGCTGAATGAAAAGGACGGGGTCGCATGTATACTTAACGTGTTACAAATGTTTGCATTATGTTATGCATGGTCCTTTTGAGTAAATAGAGGGAATACATAACACTGGACCGTTTTGCATTACAATTGAAAAGAGGGCTAACTTGGTACTCAGATTATTACTCAATTTTGGATATATCTAAACGGAATAACATATAAAAAAGTAAGCATCCTCTTTGTATAAGCTATATATAGACTGAAACATATCATTCATGATTGTACGGTCACTTATTATTACAATCATCTCTGAAGAGGTTTCGTATCAGAGATAAAGGAAATAGGGAAATGTTGCAAACGCAATGTGCATGTAAGCTTGATAATGCACTTTGCCTGTAAATGTATATTTAGATTTAAAAATGCTCTCAAATATGCTTAACATACATCGTTATAGTTTTTTACTGCACCGAAGTAGACTACCCCACGAGCTGTTCTTCAAAAAAAAAGGTGTTCCCCACCAAATCTCAGCTGGCTCGGACATTTTGAGGAAATTATTTCTGGCTTGGAGATTTTTCCAGTTTGAGGAACACCTTTTTTTGATAAATTTTTTTATCTGAAATAATTTAGAAGAATTATTAATTTCAAATTAAATTGCAATTTAATTTTTGCGAAAGGTGTTCCTTTTCTGCTCAAAGCTGGCTAGAGGAACAACTCAGCTGGCTTGGAAAAAAGGAACACCTTTTTGCAAAAGTGTTATGTTCAAAAATTAGTATTTTGTTGTTGTTTGTCTTTATAAGTTATTTTAAGGTGATTTAGCAATTTTATTTTTGAAAAATGTGTCGTTAGGTGCCCTTCATCGAAGACAGACATATAATTTTTATTTATTCAAGGCATTCAGAAAGTCAAGTGGCAAACCATATTGTATGTTTTAGGGGAATTCTATGAGAACATAAGGGCCGTAGGAAATAATTGTTCATGTTTCATTTATTAAAATATATTCAAAATCGTATTTTATTATGGAATATATAATTCAAATCCCAATCCTCCCTCTCTCAACCCTACCACTGTTGACAAAACCACAGCTTTGCTCCCATTTTATGGTAGAATTCTATTTGATGCAATCGCAGCGAAATTAAAAATGAAATCCGATGCGAGGCAAGCCTTCCTACATTATTATTTAACTCAAGATTTAAATTACATCTTGCAAATATGTTATTTCTGAATATTTAACGACTTAAATAATTTAATTTGCCAAAATGCTACACCTAAAATTGAATTAAAATCTACCATTTTTCATTCAATTCCATGTTTGAGAGGGAAAGTTCATTTCTATTACGGCAAAACACGCCTTATAACGTTTTTGTATATCATTGTAACCAGAAACGTGTTGTGTATATTTACAATATCGCAATCATTGTTTATACTGTAGTTGAAAAGCGGATTTATCGCACTGCACCGACCATCGCACCATACATCCTAGAATCCAAAAGGTCGGTAGACAAAAAGTCTCCGGTTATAATGTCACGCAGATTGCCAACATTAGATATGCCGTCCTCAGATTTATTATTTTTAGTCGAGGCACAATTTTAGTTTATTAATTCTGAAAATAAAGGGTGATAGCAAACGGTAGATTCTATTTTTGATCCGATATTAAGAGACCTATCTCAAGGGTTTCCGTTAGTGTCACCAGGGCTTTGAACCACGATGCAATTAACATACATGCATTCACAATGAATCCAGGTCAAAATGTCCCCGGTCATAATGGCCCCGATTTTGACAACATAGGTCATATGTCCCCGGTCAAAATGACCCTAGTACAAATAATCCGTATGCATTTAGATATATATAACATTAATCTATATTTATTTCCATCCATGTACATGCTAAATCAGATATTAATTCGAACTAGTATGCATATCTTAAAATTATTTTAGGCATTGTACATTACAAAAAAAACATATATTCCAGTCTTATAAAAGTATTTAGCAATACATTCTTAAGAGTAAAACTAAATCAAAAATAAACTTATTGAAATAACTACACATTTTTGGTGTTATTCCGTATTACTTTGCGTACTATCTTTATTTCACTTTTGAGGTCAATCCCTATTGATATTAATGCCTCTGCCTTGCATGCCACACGATGTTGCGCTTTGGCTATGACATGATCAATTATTGAAGATGATGAAGAAATTTACGGTTCTAGAACGACTAATTATAATGTATGAGTGACATGGAATGGTAAGGACTAGATCGTAGTTCTAAGTATTTTATTAGTTTTTTATCGACGATTTTTTTTTGTCGCGTCCTTTTTTACTAGGGACATTTTGACCTATGTTGCCAAAATCGGGGCTATTATGACCGGGGACATTTTGACCGGATACATTTAAAATGTATATGTTACATGACTTTTAAATTATAGGGCAATAATGTTACCCTGCCTGTGTTACGGTAACTAGTAAAGTTAGCACCAATCTGAAAATGTTCAGGACAATTCACATACGGTGCGCGGGCAAAAGCCCCTTAGGGCAAAAGCCCCGTAGGGCAGAAGCCCCGCGATTTTGGCAGCTAGGGCGAAAGCCCCGCGATTTCAAAAATAAATTTAATTAATTTTTATTTCCATAAGCGCAAATATTTTTTGTTTTTATGGCTTTGAATAATAATTATTATTAAACGAAGGCACTATAAAAATGTGGAATTCGCATCGCTGATGGCAATAATCAAGTTAATGTTGTAATCAATAGCGAAAATTCTAAATCCATACAAGCATCCAGCTAATCCGATCATTTAATTAACAGGGCCGTTTAATGAGATCGTGTATTTGAGTCTTGAATTGTTGCACTTATAATTTTGGTTTGCTTGAATAAAAATATATCATCGATATATTTAATAAATTATGAAAATGTGGACGTTAAAGTATCGCGGGGCTTTTGCCCTAGCTGCAAAAATCGCGGGGCTTCTGCGCTACGGGGCTTTAAATTTGCCCTACGGGGCTTTTGCCCTACAACCTTCACATACATGTATATATAACGAATGTTGTATATTATCTAAAGTGGCCACATATGCCATCCTATTATATTCAGCAAATGAATGATTTGATACATTTATTCTTCGTATTGCATTCACTACTCGGTGCAGAAGAGTCCTTAATGACCACAGTTCTTGCTTAATCAAGAATATGCGAAATATGCTTGAGCGTGCATGTGTGCTTGTTCTGAACCTGTTCTTCCTATTTTCTTATTTCATCATTACATTTTGCTATAATATAAAGGTCTGTTTAGTTTGAAAGTTTCGCAGCTAAAATTTTGATTTGTCGCGCTAGCCCAAAAATAAGATTTTCGCAAAAAGAGTCAAATTTCAAAATGGTCCTAAAGTGTTGGAAGATGACGATCTAGAATCTACGAGAAAAATGTGTGCCAGATATTCAATATAGCCTCGCTATTGCCAAAAATAACGTCAAAATAATAATTTTTGATATAATTTTTAGCTGAA
This sequence comes from Hydroides elegans, assembly GCA_001703475.1. Classification (NCBI taxonomy): domain Eukaryota; kingdom Metazoa; phylum Annelida; class Polychaeta; order Sabellida; family Serpulidae; genus Hydroides; species Hydroides elegans. The sequence goes on from LQRL01143979.1 coordinate 38,794, forward strand.
ACTTACTGGTGTTCGTGCTCATAATGAGAAGCGCGATCAAGACAGTCCGAGTGTTTATGCGAGGTGCGAACGTTCTTAAAATCCAAACAATGACCAACAAATCGTTCGCCGTATTCGTACTAAATACATAGTAAATAATTCGGCTTATTTTCGCAGTTTTAAGTGCGATTTTGTGTTCGCGCATTTGTGTTCGGTGACAAACAATTGCCAAAAGAATAAGGCACATTGATTGACCACACCATATTGATCTTTTAAAACCACATATAATAAACCTTAATAATCTTAGAGCGACAGGTCATTCATCATAAACAGTCGGCAGAAATGCATAAACACTTTTTTTTAGCCGTTCGCATGTTTTTTGTGCGCGAAATTTTCATACTAAACAGACCTTTAGGTATTTATCTACCTGTGCGACTGGGGAAATCGTCGAACAATTTTACCAAACAATTTTCGTCCAAATCGCCCGTCCTGTCGCACAGTTTTTCTACGAAATGCACTCATTGTGTCATATATATTATAGGGCCCATAAACTTATTATATATCCAAGCCCGTTTAAGGTTCTGCAGATCCGTTTCTGATCATTGTATAATTTGTTTCTATAGAACTTCATCGATGATGCTCTTAAGCAGGTATATATAACTGACCAATCAGATTTATAAAAAATGGAAATATTTAGAAGTTTAAATTTGTCGCACAACTTTTTCCCTGTCGCACAGTTTTCGAAAATGTCATACAAATATCATTCGTGATGTGTCCGCTGTCGCAAACTCAAGAATGTTGTAAATAAAACCCAGTAGTACTTTTGTATTATACAAACAATATCTTATGTTATCATAATAAAGCTGAACTAGACAAGCCAAACATATGTTTTACATTGACTGTTGTGATATGATATTATAACAACTGCAGTCAGGCACTTGAGATTAACTTTAGAGGCTAATTAAACGATGTGTCTAAATTGGGTTATTGAAAATAGTGAATATAAAAAGGTATATATTGTGGATTAGCTGAATAATTTTGTTTCCACTGAGAATATTATACTGGTTAAGACCGCGTTCACCCGCTCCGAAAAAAGCTCCAAACACAAATTATGCGCGTGAAACGCAAAGCCACATTTATAAAAAAATACATAGAAAAACGGATAATTTTCGCTTTTATTTCATGTACCCCTACGTGTAATTTCCAAAATCAACAAGAAAATATATCTTAATAGCAATTACGATATCAAATGAACATCGTCAAAATTCTGAATCAAATGGTATTTCCATCACGTGATTTAATGATATTAATTATTTAATTTGAACTCAAACAGCTCGCGCTAGATAAATTTAGAAAAAAATATTGCCTGTTCTGTGCGTCGTTTTAACTCTATATTGACAAGTGAAAATTATGAAATTATTATATATTTTTATGATTATTTTCATATTTATATGATATTTTGCAGGATACACACACCTCCAGCACAATGAACGATCAAAAAGCCAAGCAAATTACGATACTTCATTTCAATGATGTTTATAATATTGAAGCGAGAGAAAAGGTGAGAACATATAATTGGAATCTTAAACGATATTGATTCCTGAAAGTGTATAGTAAATCAAAAGTTGTTTATTATGCCTATAGCTACATGAATTCCTACATAGAACTCCTAACCATTAAATGCACCACCCTAAAAACGCGACCAGTTTATGAACCACTTTTTATTCATCATAGAAAACAGTATTTCACTCATTTGTCTATGTTTTGTGTAATAACTCATCCTAGGGTTTTCAACCGATCGATCTGCAACCTTTTTGAATCGATTATATATATTGAAGATGTGCTCCTCCCCTTTTGACCGACATGGCTTTTACGGTTCGGCCCCGGGGGGGGGGGGGGGGCTT
>LQRL01143985.1:0-10311 GCA_001703475.1 Hydroides elegans
CCTGTAGGACGCAAAAAAGAGCTTAACCCTCTGGAATATTTCGATATTTGCTGTGGGTACACGAGCCGCCAGAGCCAACTTTGCAGTTGGAAACTATCACAAACTCAACAACAAAATAAAACATTCCAAGCGCTCGGTCACCGCCTAAAACCACGGGGAAGGTAAGAATATACCTTGTATATAATAAACACCCTGGTTGAAAAATATTAAAAGCCTTAAAACTCGAAAATTTTGAAAAAATTTAGAGTTGACGAAAAAAGGCGTGTGAACCGTAGCGCGCGCGAAAATTTTAGGAAGTGACGTCATAGTTCGTATTGGGATGTTAGTCCCACGGGCCGTTTTGGCACCGTGGGGCCGAAGTGGCCTCATGAGGCCACTATGGGATCATAGAATTTAAATTTTATTTAGGGTGTCACTCGAAGTGTTCTCGTTTTACAAGCGCGATACGATATATATAGATATCGTAAGGCAGAATAGGGTTCAAGGATGTAAGTAAACTTCTCATCGTGGGATATTTCTTGTAATTTGTTGATTATCGTATAGTTCATTGTCGTGAAGTTAACAACTTTTTAATAATATTAAAATGTTCATATAGTATTTTTACGTGATTATATTGATAATACTATTTTTAAAAATATATTTGTAACTTTCTGAAATCCAATATGTAATGAGGTATCCCTTTGTTATAAAAATTATTATGAAAAATAAATAAAAGTCATATATGATTTTCTGCCTTTCATTTATTATAAACTACTATACATCTGTTTCATTTGGCATACAATATTATAAACACTTACTAAGCACTTTATATGCTATACATATTCCGGTCACAAGTACATATGTAAGATGGAGATATGCAATATCACAGAAAAAATAATGGACGTTTATAGATATGAATACAATAATAGATACCTCTTATATTGAACAGAATATGTTGACAAACATCTTATTTTAGGTGTTGCTTAACTATAGCGGATACAACAACCGTTTTTGATAACGCAAGGACGCACAAGGTGTTAAAAGGTTAAATATGGTACTTCTATTTCACTTCTATTCAGCATTTGTAAACCAATCTTAAACTACTCACTTATTGCTACTTTCGGATTTAATATAAACATTAATAATGTGACACAAATACATGTAATTCGCGAACTAAACCATAGCACTGTCCACACTCTTCACATGAATCTACAAAAACAGTGAAGCTTGGTGCATTAAATAAAATAACCGCTACATTCCGTTTGTATCTAACATATTGTCAACTGTCATTTTATCTTATATGATCATATACACGGTTTCAAAGTCCCCGTCCATTTGCTCTGATCATATACAAAGTTCAATACCCTGAATGCTCTCTCTTAAATAATAGTTCCGAAGGCAAATCCACTTTACTCTCCGACGGCCCCGCCTTTTCGTGACCGTCTCATATAAATAAACATACAACGTAGGCTATAAATTATACATGTAAAAAATCCTTCAATGTTTGAGGCCGTAGCAGCAATTAAATTCTAAACGAATACTCCAATCATACCACCACTTAGAATTAACTTTTCCTTTGTAAACTACATTTTAATTTACTAATGTCATATATTCCTATCATACACTCTCCAAACAAATCAAGAGTTCACTATGTCACGCCTTAATTATGCAGCCTCACACTGCTATTCAAATCATGCATCAACCTTTTATACTCCATCTTTAACATATTTCCCTATGTAGCTACTTAATATAATGTCATATATTCCTATCATACACTCTCAGAGCAGATCTAGAGTTCATAATGTGACGCCTTAACTATGAAGCCTCACTCTGCTATTTCAATCATGCATCAAACTTTTATTTAATAATCCACCTTTGATCATTATTCCCTATGTAACTATGTATTCTAGTATCATATATTCATATCATACACTAACAGACCATATCAACAGTTCATTATGTGACGCGGTCGCGAGCACAGCGCCATCTTGTGAGAACGAAGCCAGTCGAACGGTGTCGTCGTGACCAACAAAGTCTTGAAAACTGCCCTCGTAATAGTCGATTAGTTTTAGGAGGCGCTCTGGACAAAAAAGAAATAAGTAACTTTTTTATTTCACGCAACACAATCAACAAGAACACATTGGATAATAATGAAATCATAAATGTTACGTTGACAAATTGTCAATGAGACCGTTTATGAAAACTGCCCTGGTAGTTGTTAATGAGTTTAAGGAGGCCCTCTGCAAAAAGAGACAAAGTAATATATGTTATGGATTTGCGGTTTTAGGAGTTTGAGGAAGCGCCCTTGAAATAAGCAAAAGGAATAGCAGGTAAAAATTAGAGTTGGACACTTATAATCACAATTCAAAATATGTCATCTATGAAGTTCACCTGGTTGAAAATGACATATTACAGGTGTTCATTCTCATTGACAAAATGGAAATAATACTCTATCCCGGCCAATCAAGATAACAAAGTTACCAGCCATATAGCAAAGTAAGTATGAAGGGCGTGAATTTTTTTTATATTTGCTGGGCATAATGTGTCAACCAAAAACATTCAATATCGTGTCGTCCTGAACATCGCTTTAATATAATGAAACTTACCATTATTGCCGATGGCCAGGAGCGGGGTCGAGGGACAGATCTCTAAGCAACTCGCCCATTGCGTCAGGTTAATTGATCGCAGCACCTGTAATAGATCAAGGCACAATGTCAACAGCAAGTTTAGTGTAGTTTCATATTAAACTAAACCACATTTAATTATTATATTAACTTTGAATGAATGGTTCTCAGCAGAGATAAAACGGCAATTCAAGAAGGATTTTTTATAAGAATAAAACGTCAAGCTAAAGGAAAACTGCGATGCTTATTTACCTTTCGTTCTGATAGACTGTAAAACTGCACTTGTTTCTGCATGCCATAACCAGTGTAGATAACCACGTCTTGCTCCTCGTACGAGAATCGCGCGAGACTTGGCGGCGTTTTACTGTGGAATGTCTGCAAAAAAATATAAACACTAAAAACAGTGCAATTCATATGAGATTCCAGAAGATATCAGTGAGTGGTACGATCAAAACAACCTTTTTGATTACACTAATTTACAATAAAGTCACTAGATTTCTAACTTGCTTGGAACTTCCCCGGAATCCCGTGATCGTAAAATGTACAAAACAAATTCTGCAGTCACCTCACATGAAGGGAAACATACAATACAAACAAACATAATGTAACCAAATTTAACTTACTTACCTGGTCTGATTGACAACGGTCTTGCCTCTAGAAAAGGTAATAATTTCATGACTTTTACCCTCTAATCAGATACTCCTTGTATTTCATTTCGTATCAACTTATCCACAGCCGTACCTCGTCACCCTGTTTGGCAACCCTTTGAGTAGTGAAAGGTTTCTCAATGATTCTTTCCCTCTTATTATAAATGATACATATAAAATATCCATAGTCATACCTGGTCATCCTGATTAACAACATCCCTATCAGAAATGCCATATTTAACAATGATTTTAACCCTCCCCTTATAAAAGATACACATACAAAATATCCACAGCCATACCTGGTCATACCTGGTCCTGATTTAAAACAGTCCTATTAGTAAATAACGTATTTTGCAATGATTTTAACCCTCTTATTTTATAAGATATTTATGATAAGAATATATATTATAATCATAAAAGATTCATATATATATTTTATAACCTGGTCGTCCTGATTGACCACAGTGCCATCTGGCGTAAATGCAGGCGCGGGAAAGGTGAGCCAATCAACGAGCTCGCAGAAGTCTTTCGACCAATCAGCACTCCACACGCTCACACGGCGATCGGCACTGGCAGCCAGCCACAGTTGAGGGGCGGATACACCAGTTACATCTCGCTCCTCCTAATCGGAAATAAATAATTTAACGTTCAAAATAAAATGTTAGATTTAGGGAAGGTGTTTATAAATTAATGCAACAAAGGCTCACTCGCCGATCGACACCGGCCGCCAGCCACAGTTGAGGGGCGGAGATACCCGTTACATCTCATTCTTCCTCTTTTTCGTCACCATAAAATCACATAAAATCGTGTGATGGTGTTAATCAAAACACTATCAAACATCAAAAGGCATATATCACTAAACAGAGTTGAGGGGCTGACATTTAAGTCGTATCTCTCTTCTCCTAAGGAAGATCATTAAACTTATATTATAAAAATATATGTTTGCGACATGACAACCCCTATGCTTAGATATCAAGGTTTAACGGACTTGGATTCTATTTCCTTAAGGTCTTTGCGGGTAATCATAGAGCCTGTTTGGTTTAATGTAGTTCAAATCGTCCGAAAAGACTTACTGTATCGTAACATGATTTTCTAGTTGTATATTAAAGCTTAGATAGCGTGCATAACCAGAATTTGAATAGATCTTATTGTACCTGTAACAATGTGACATCGATGCACGTAATAGGCGCGCCCCTGTGGTCGTTGATGACGCGAACCGTCATTCCGGAAGTAGGCGAACTCACGGCGACTAGGCCGTCCTCGGCGCCGCTCACGATCATTCGACCTAGGCCGGAAATTACACAAAAGTATGAAGTTATTACCAATACAAGATGGACTAGATCGGATATAACTGATTTTCCCCTAAATATCTTTCATTTAAAGATATGGTTTACATTTTTGGTTAACTTTCCAACCCGACATATTCATACACTTTACATAGCCAATCATACGATGCACAAACGCAGAGTCAGCCATGGAGATTTTACTGAGCTTTGTATGGTTGTTGAGGATTAACGGGTAGCTGATTATGTTTTTATCTAAGAGATAGATTCGAAGTTGTTTACCACGGATTAAAGGTTTGGTTGGGTAAGAACGTTTTCGTGTTTAAAAGTAAACATCTTTTACTCACCATCGGATGAGAAACTGATGGCCGTCACCGCCACGGCATGCGGATGCATCTTGAGCACCATCTCCACTTTGTTCAGATCAAACATGCGCACAGTGCCGTCACTATATCCGGCCACCACATTGGGCAGAAGCGCCCCTTTGTCACCACTGGTGGCACCCCCTGGTGGATTAATTTGGACGCCAGGTGCAGCTTGTTTGTGGCGTTGGCGTTTTGGGATGGGTGCAAATGCAACGCAATTGCAGCTCTGTGGGATCGGAATATAACATTTTCATTTCTATAATTTATATTCGAAAATCTATGTTGAAACTGAAATTGTATCCAATTTCAGTAAGGACTTGGTAGGGTTTTTCTTATAGGGAGTTCTGCCTAAAATCTGCCTTGGAATCGATTATAAGTTAATAGAGGATTTCAAAGAATATATCATTAATCACGTAATTTGTTGGTCAAGATGAGATTTGTTCTTTTAAAAAGTAAATCGGAAATAAAATAACATTACAACCCTGAATCACATATAGATACGATTACACACATAAGTTACAGTCAAAAAAATTAATTTAATGTTTTATTATGAAAAACGTGATGGTACCTGATTGAGCACTTGGAACTGTAGCGTCTGTTCGCGTTGTTTTATCGCCCACACGCGCAAACATCCGTCCTCTGCCCCTGTGGCCAGTAACTCGTTACCACACATGCGCACTTCCTTGATCTGGAAAATATGGACAATGTGACTTCTTAATATTAAGTCAATAATCCTCGAATCGCATCATGTTATTTCTTTGATCATCTAAAAAATAATGGGGTTGGATTTGCTATTAGGCGGCAGAGTGAATATCACGAAGAAAAAACCGTTACACGACGATATAAAAATCTGGTCATTCATATAATTAAATCTATGCACAAAGTTATCCACATGGTTTCGTTAGTGGTCACATAATTTATGCGGTCTTAAAGTATATGCATAAATGGTTTAACAACAATTTTTGTTTACTCTTTCCATCCTTGATTGAGACTCATGACTTTTTCACTTTCACTTGTGTTATTTCTTTGATCATCTAAAAAATAATGGGGTTGGATTTGCTATTAGGCGGCAGAGTGAATATCACGAAGAAAAAACCGTTACACGACGATATAAAAATCTGGTCATTCATATAATTAAATCTATGCACAAAGTTATCCACATGGTTTCGTTAGTGGTCACATAATTTATGCGGTCTTAAAGTATATGCATAAATTGTTTAACAACAATTTTTGTTTACTCTTTCCATCCTTGATTGAGACTCATGACAGTTTCACTTACCCGACTCATGTGCCCTGATACAAGGCGTATGCTTGCTCTTTCCATCCAGTTGATGTACCATAATGTACCCGAGCTTGTTCCAACAATGCCCTACGAAATAAAAGTGGACATTTACGAACATTTATATAATTCGTATGAAGTAACAAAATTGATGTCCACATTGGAAAAAACACAAACGAAATGGGAATGATACATAATCTTACCCGAAATATCAAAATACTTATCTTGACAAAGGTGATTTTGATGAAACAATACAATGTAATTAAGCGGAAGAAGGTTTAAAATATCGGATGTAAATATACATTTACTTTGAGAGTGACTGTGAGGGGTGAGGAAAGAAAAGGAGGAAGCACCGGGATGAAGGCAGGGAGAGCGAAAAAAATCATAGAGTTAAATGTGAAGCATTTGGGATGTACGTTCATTTATCATTTCTTTTTTCACTTTCACCTACCATATCCATGGTATCATCAAAGGCAGCCGCCGTGACCATGCCATCCAGGTTCATTTCGTCATCCATTGTCAACGCCGCAGTCGATTGACTTCCTCCTCCACTTCCGTTTCCGCGCATGTCTCCTACACTCGCCGTGCTCCAGATTTTCAAAGTATTGCCAACGCTGCCCGTGATGAGGCGACCGCTCTTGCTTACAAGCTCAACTGCAAAATGATTTAATATTAAAGCTATGAAGAATTATAAAGGGATTATGAGAGTAGTACGGCCGGCATGTCAGTTTTGCAAAAAAGCGGAAACTATATATTTTTTGTAATAGATTGCCTATTTAAACCCTGAAAATAGGTTCAAATTCACACTGGATATCCCATTACCGGAGTTCCAACAAAAGATAACATGATTTTTGATTGTAAAATAGGTTGAAAAAAGACAGCAAAAAAAAAGGCGGGGAAGTGGTGGTGGCTCCTGATCTGAAGCGGTATGGCAAACCCTGCCCGTAATGCGGTGGGCGCCTTTGTGTGCGAGCTCAACTGCTAACAATTCAAGGGTATGTATATTAAGAGCTAAAATCTAAAGAAATATTCAAGCTGTAGGTCCGAGTCGCAATTTAGGTTTCATGTTCCAAAGATATAACAAATGTTTGGGGTTGGTACTGTAGCGTAAGTAGACCCGAGTCGCGTTGGAAAGGTTAATTACAAACCCTGTCATGATAACCCTGTCAAACGAGTAATATTCTAATCGTGATAGCCTGATAATCATTCATTTTTCTTTCGTTATATTCCCGGGAATCACGATGCGAAAGAAAATATTCCAAAAGAGTGAAGCAATTCCATTTATCAATGCCTTTGGCTTACTTTCGTTATTGTGAAGTAATGTTGTCCAAAAACGGTGCAAAAAGGTCCAACTTGAGACAGAATGAAATTCTGACGAATAACTAATGCACTATCTTAAGTGGCCCCAAAAGCGTGTCTAAAAATCATAGCTGAGCACATAAACACTGATATTAATCAGTTATTATTTCAATGCGAGAGAAGTTTGGGGGCTTATTGCTGCATCTAATATGTCCCTTAAGAATAGCAAGTCGATTAAACGAGTAACAAAATGCCTATTCACTGTCAGACTTTTTTCATTGATAACGTAACTGACTAAGGAAACATCGCTCACGTTACAACAGTAGCTTTCTCGAAACCAATGATTTTTAAAATTTTCCAAAGCTTGATTGAACACAATCTAGACCATTCTTTAAGCATACAGGGATGTCTAAATATAAGGCTAAACAATGTTAAAATAAATACGAAAAAAATAATAGCAGATTTAATCCTCGGTCATGCTAAGAAGTAGAGAGGCTGGTGTGCCTGTAGTTGGAGGACAAATTTGAGAATTAACGTTTTGTAGAATGAAGGGGGGTGCCAGGTATCATTTAGGAATGGATTGTGGGGATTAGTGGGGGCTTGGGGTAGATACCGGGAGTCGGCATGTCTATTGTTTGTGTTGTCGATATGTCTGTTCGATCATCCTCTCCTTTAGGGGAGTGGCTTGGTAGAAGGGATATTGGGATTATACCTACCTATTTCAGTGTTATCTGCGTGCCAATGTAAGAAGCAGTGGTTCTGCCGCGTGTCCCATGCCGTCACGTGACCCGTGTTCGTGCCGATGTAAAGTGTACTGTCACCGGCGTATTCGAGGCAGGTCAGTTCCATGCCACCATTCTGTATGTGACAAAATGGGAAAACACTAAAATTGTACAATCAAAGTATAAACCGAAGACAGCATGCTTGCATGTAGTATATGTGTAAAACTATTGTTCAAGGTAACGTGGGGCTTTTGACCTACGCCACAATTTGCAATGTGCCTTACGTGAAACTTATCCCTTTACCTCGAAAATGAGACCTGAGTAAAACAAATATATTGGAGTTGTGGTTCCCAAATGCGTTAAGGCCTAGATTTATAGAGGCCTCACAATGATAATTAAAGAAAGACAGAAAAATTTAACTTAAATGATGATTTGATTTTACTTGATAGCTTACAAAAGCGACACGTAGAAATCTAGCTTTAAGGTCTCACAATCTTAACTGCTTTGGTTTGATAACCAAGGAACACTTTTCCAACGTTTTTTTTCTGACCTTATTGTTAATGGACAGCAGATCCCGCGGCAACTTCGTTTCATGAACATTCAGCACAACACTGTCAGGCCCCGCAGTTTCATCCAGCAACCAAAACAGCACCGTGCCATTGCAACCCACTGACGCTAACTCGTTACATTGATATGGATCCCATTTGAGTTCGTGCATGGGTTGAGATGTTGTTGTGGTGCACAGAGGGTCCAGAGATTGGGCGGAATAGACACAGAGTTGGCAGTCACGATAGTCACCTATGGATTAATATATAATTATTATATTTATTTATTGTCAATAATTTATTTTTTTGGGGTAAGGGTGGGGCTAAGACGCGGTTGCTGTACGCAAAAATATTAGAAAGCAGTAATGTTATCTGAGCCTTATTTTTTTTCAACTGCAAACAAGTTTTAAGTTAGTCTCATCAAGATCAAGAGACAAAACAGTCCAATTTTAATTCATGCAGTACATGCAAAACGAATTTGTTGATTTGATTTATGTGATGATAAGACGAGTAGAGATACAACACATTCTAACGAAATAGCAGGTTTACTTACTAAGGGACACCAAGAACCGGTCATCTCTTGAATACGCCAAACACACTATTGCATGACAATCCTGCCTTATTTGCTTCTTTGACGTCATATTCGACACATCCCATACAATCAATTGGCATTGTGACGTCATAACTTCTGATTGTGACGTCACACTACTTGCAGAGACCAGGAGTTGACAGTGGCTTTGTAAGGCGATGCAGGAGATCTCTTCATTATGACCTTGAAAAGAGTTGGAAAGGTGGAAGTATTTTTTTTTTCAAAATATTGTTGAATAAAGTAAAATCTATCATATGTAATTTAAGAACATTTATTATTGATTTGAAGTTACATTTTGAATGCCATTATTGATATACAAAATAAGCATTTTATTTTAACTATCAACTTGAATGATAATTCTATTGAAATGTAGCCCCTTAAAGTATTCATAAAAACATCAACACGCTACCGGTAATCTCATTAACAGGATGGCAGAAATTTCGTTTAAACTTGAATACACCGCTAAAATGCTACCATTTTCTGACTGGTTTTGCAGCCGAATTCGTATTTTACCTCTATGAATCCGAAGAAATGTTTCTATCATACCTGAGAGGTGTTGCTGTGTGCCTGCATTGAGGTCTTCCACCACCAAAAGACATCCTGAACTGTACGCGAACACACCTGTAACAAAGGAGAACATCATGATTTAGTTGTTTTACAGGGTAGAGATACCTTTGGGGTTGTAAACTCTATTTAATGATATGCCGATACTGGATCTCACACAATATACATGTAAGATGTAATCAAGCAGTTTGTTATTTCATGTCCAAAATACCATTTCAACGAAACGAAATAGAATACATATAAGCTTCGGTGACGTTCTACGTACATATTTAGTTAATTAAAGTTGCTCTAATTTAAAGCATTTACGCATAATTCAGTATTTAATCCAATACAATGTATATTCTTTGGTTTCGATCAACTGATAGATGGTCCTGATTTTTTTTTTTTTTTTTTTTTTTTTTTGGAAATGAAGAAT
>LQRL01143989.1:14053-30545 GCA_001703475.1 Hydroides elegans
ATTCTCCTAACAAAACCAAGATTTAACCCATTATTATGAATTTTAAATTTCAAAAGGGGTCAAAACTAGATATTCAGCCCATATAGGACCTTGCATCAATAGGCTAACATCGGTCATATTTGAAATCACTGCACAGTGCCTGTCCAACCCCCTGTAATTTAATGTGGATTTAATAATACGACATTTGAGGTGTCCTGTATCTTTTGAGTGACTTGTTTTTAGGTTATTACACATGTATATAATATTCTTTAAAAGTAAATCATTTAAAGTATAATACGCCACTCCTGGTGCGGGTAGGCACTTATGGATAATTGCGAAAATCAGAGAAAACTTGGAAAACTATATTAAATTGGCTATATTCTGTTTAAATTTGGATAACAAAAACACATGAACACCAAAGTGAAAATGTTACATCACTCCATTCACCCGTTTAATATTTTCAACAAGATGAAAATCCATTTGAAATGTGATTTTACTTGGATTAAACTGAATCCCCATCCCCTATTTTTTCATTAATACCGGGCTATTTCTATACATGAAGATATTTCCTTATTCTGAATATATCCTTTTTGTATTTTTTTAGGTGATACTTATATATCTCTTTGATTTTTTTTTCATTGTTTTCTTATTAAGAAAATTTGAATTGGCAATTGGCAATCATATACCGGTGTCAGATGTAAAACTTTAAGTTGACGCATTATCAACACATTACTTAAATGTGTTGATAACGCGTTTATATGCGTTTATATGCATGTGCATAATAATCATTGTCAAGTAACATTGTCGTATTAATTAAAACCTAGGATTTTCTATAAAAAGTTTCACTTTGTGATAAAACTGACATTTCCAATCGAAATATGCCATTTCTAGTAAGATAACATATTGATATAATGTATATAAAAAGCTTAACATTTAGTTTGAATCACTTTTCAAATTTAGAAGTGTTAATTAAAGGGCTTAGTCTGCATTTGTAAGCATATAAAAATATTTTTAAAATTCTGTCCGAAATTCCGATGAGCCCGATTTCGCTACCTACATTTTTTGGCGACGAACTGCTCAATAACTATTCTACATTTTCTACTGATATTACTAAATCAACTAGTTAAATGGCTAATGTACCAATATGTCAATATGTCAGCTGAACCAATCTAATAATAAAACGTAGAAAAACAATCAAACTCAAAAAAGTGCTGATTTTGTCCGAAAATCCGATTAAGTCTTCTATTGCCAATCTTAAAACATACATGCATTGATTACGATGACCGATATGGGCAATAGCCTTTGCGAAGGCAGATAGATATGAAATAATAGATGTAATTATTCTTCGCATTATAAGGTTGTATACAACTTATGTGGTTTCAAACGGAAAAATCTAATTTAAACACTTTTGCAAATGGTTGTTTCCTATGGTTGTTTCATCGTTGTTTCCACATTCAAAAGGAAAAACGTGGAAACAACCATTGAAAATGGTTGTTTCACCATATGTGTCTACACCTTAATGCCACAATATTCACTTTTCGAGATTTTTCGCCAATTACAACGAACACTAACCATGTGCAATGATTAAAAAAAAACTATTCGAGCTCTTAATATTTATTTCAAAACAGAGAGACAATCTAAGACATCTTTAGTGAACTTTTATATTTAATCGATACAAGGGACTGAACACGCGAAGCCACTATCCATATAGTATACACTGTAACGTATACTTATTACTTATTTGTATTTACAAGTTAATTGGAATTTATTTTGCTGTACACGTGATGCTACAATTTACAAAGCAGCAAGCCAAGTGAGTTTGAGTAGTTGAATACAATTCTGAAATGTTAACACTATTAACTGAAACAAAGTCATATTCAGATAATATTATACTATTTCGCAAAAAAAATCTATGATGCATTCTAAAAAAATATCACAGTCTATGAACCTACACACCCTAATTAACATACATGTTACTTGTCTATTTGTAGTAAATGTTATTCTAAATAACAATATAGGCGTCCTTAGGATCTAATCCTTTCCAAATAGCTACTAAATGTTGAAGCGCATTCTTAATCAAATTCAAGCCGCATCCCAAAGTCAACTAGGTCTATGGCTTTTATAGCAAATCATCTTTCGCGTCTATTTCACGGCGCCGTTTGGAGCAAGTGGTCTTTCTACACTTTCTTTTAGAAGTCGAATTTGGTCTAAAAAGCAAAAGAATTATAGCAGACATTATTATGGGATGGAGTTTAATATAAACAATGTTTTATCATACGCATGAAAATTTAAATTGAAGGGCTCCATGCAACAATGTGTATGTATAAACAATGTTTAATCATACGCATGAAAATTTAAGTTGAAGGGCTCCGTGTAACAATGTGTTAAGTCTGAAATTGACGTTTTGAGTAAAGAGGCAGTGCATGTTTTTAAATTGGTCATTTATATAAGGTTTGGCAAGTGACCAAAGGATGATATTATCATGATCGCATTGATTTCGTAACATTATTTAAGTATATAACATGGATCTATAATCATGTGCCACTTTCAAATATATTTTGACGAAACATGTTAAGTAGACTTAACACATTGTTGCACAGAGACCTTCAGTTGTATTTGTTTGATTTTTATTCGATGATATCGTCCTCTGTAAAATGCTTTAAAAAATCATTCAATTAACTTGATGTTTTGAAATAGAAATGTTAAGATATTACCATCATTAAGATTGGCTACCACTGATTGTTTCCTTAGGAATTCCATACACAATTCCTTTGCCAAACCAAACGACTTCATGTTGGATAAAAATGTCCTGGAACAAAACCGTTTGCTTTTTATATCAACTCCACATTTAAAAGGATACGGCATAGCTTCTAATATGTTCACAATCATAATTATAATCCATTATTATTATGCAACAAAAAAACTATTTTTTATAACATACACATGATTGACTGCAATTTTCAAGCAAAACACCTGTGATACCAGATATAATATGGTGATTTACAGCAGCTACCAACGTGTGAACATAAATAGGAAGTGTTTCTTACGCTAGTTGGCTGAACGTTATATTTTGTTGATATTCTCTGTCATCACCAGATCTGAAAAAGGACAATTCAATATAAACGTCACCGTTACCAATATAAAATTTATGGAGAAACTCTGATAAAGGCCATAATATAGAATATTTGAATATTGAAATCAAGAAAGGTGGAAATATTGAGGTAACAAATAATGCTAACGTTAAATTTTAATGTAAATGCGTTATAACACAATCTAAGTTCTAGCGAAATTGGTGGTTTCTTAACCTTGATAAGATTTGTCTAATAAAAACCGTTCTCTTTTCAACTTAATGATAAAGAAAATATGAATAAAAATTACTCACGCCTTAGCTTCTTTCGGAACAGGTTTACATCTTTCCACCATGATAGCATCAAAGTATGCGGCATTCCAAAACTTGAGACTTTGCCATATGGGCTGATCTTTCAAGTAACCATACAGAAAATGCTTGTGTGGTGGGCCCGTCGGGTGGTCAGCTGAAAGAAAACATCATTGCCAGTTAAGAATGATAAATGCAGATGCAGTACACCATGTCATGAACAAATTTGCTCTATGACTCTCTATAAAGATGCTGTGACGTGAAGTTTGTCAAAGACCACAAAACGACAGTAACTTCTTATTGAGTGAAATTCTTCATTGAGTACATATAAGGAATATTGAAGGTTATCAGTGTTAGAGCATGGCAGAAATGCACATTCATGTTTTAGTTTTAGCTATGTTAGGAAATACGTGTAAACTGTGTCATTCGTTGTCCTATATGTCACCTCCCTATTTCCCTATTTAACAGTTTAACTGTTTAATGGCTAAACGAGATGCTTGTTATTTTGTGTCCGTTGCAAAATTAGGTTACGTCAGGCGGGAATGATTGGGGACCATACTTTTAACAAATATGTCCTTATGGTGCAATCAAGACAAAAAAAAATAGCTCCCTCGGTAACGCGGTTAACGTTGGGTTTCCCGGAAAATTGCTCCAAACTTAATTATAAGTAAAATTCATCTTGCTTTTGAATTTTATAAAAAGGGTAAGCATTTAGTTGAGTTTTGAAATTTAGAAAGTAATCGTATTTCTGAAGCCTAGCTGTTCTGGGGATTTTCAAGGTATACGCTAAAGGATTTAAGCACTTGGAAATGCATGTCAAATTATGCTATTAATAAATTTCAAAATGCCGATTATAGTCGCCCACATTTCTAACCCACCATGGAAAACGCTAAACGCTAACCGCTAAAACGCTAAACGTTAACCACTAAAACAAAACAATTCAAAACTTTTACCCGCCCTTATCACGTGACAATTAACGCTTAACGTTAAACGCTTAAAAACATATTCTGATCTTGCAAACCCTTAAACGTTAAACACTAAATGCTAATAAGAATGTAGGGTTAGAACTGCGCGCCACTGTATGTGCATCTTGCTATTTAAAAGGCAGATATTGTATTTATGAATAAAAAACTATATCTATTTTGAGTTTTATGCGCAGCTCACATTTTCCCTTTGACAACTTTTAAAAATAGAACTTTCTCCACTAGACGTGGAGGCGGAAACTTGGTCTTTATCTGGAGCCGCTAATTGAATGTCATTTCCCACAGAAAAGACCCATAATTGGAGAGGGTGAACTCGGAGCAAGAGGTGCGTCATTTTAGATCCAAAGAAAGGAATGGTGGAGCCGCGAGTCAAAATGACATTTCAAACTATTTCAATGGCTATCCTTCTGTTGGAAATGTGTTTTGTTCAGCATTTTTATCATTAATATCCGCCATTTAATGAAAAAGCAATTACTGTGTTGATGTGCATCAAATAAAAAGAGGGAGAATCACATTTTGGCCTTTGATTAAATGCAAGAACATTTAATTTTCCTTTCTTTTTGGCATTTACGCCCTCTTATAGACATGTTGTGCCATGTAATGTGTATATAATCACTAATGATAAGGCTAATATTAATTTTGCCGTTTTCTATTCAATTTTGCGACAATGTTAAAGCTACGTTAGCGTTAATGTCGTAAACACCTTCAAGTTTGGAAAGTCTATAGATGTCGAATTGATAACTTTGTTTCGACGTCGACCATATTTCTATGAGTCCAAATTATTAATTATGGATCTGCGATCCTATGATATTGCACACATTGACATGTTGTACGAGTTCAACAATTTTATCACAATTTGGTGGATCCCACCACAACCTCCTGTCACACTTCCCGTTACTAAAACAGATATTTTACCTTCATGGAAGAAAGTGAAGCAGAGGTTCATGAGCGTCTTGGCTGGCTTGTAGTCCTCGTACTCATTGCACTCGAACAGAACAATGGCGAAGTACTGCACCAGTTGGAAGAACGAGTGCTCCTGCACCTTTTGGTTCGCCACTTTCTATCAATGAAAATGAATAATGTATGTTATAATTTTTTTTCTGTTTGATTCTGCGTAATCATTTTCATTCGTATCAAGTCAACATTTTTGATTGAGAAATATTTTTAAAGACACATAGCGAACCAGAGTGATTAATGACAAAATTCCTGCTTAGAACTTTTAATAAAAGTAGCGATTCCTGTCGCCGCTTGCAATTTTCACTGTTTGTTCATGAAGTCGCAAAGATCACTAATTATCCTGACGCTCCTTCCGATTTCATAAACAAGGAAACACAATGGAAATCGCTAGTGGCGACAGGATTCGTTAGTTTTATGTAACCACTCGCTTCCATGAATTGTCCATGCATGCTTTCAATAATTAAAGAGGCATTTCATTTTCAAACGCTTGAATGACGTACCTGAGCATTTATGTATCTGGCAAACCACAATCTCCCTGCTTCTTGCTGTAAAATAGAATTCTATTAATAGACACAGTGAGTGATTAGCTCCACCTGATCTTACTTATATCCAAAATATATATCATGAATGTGAACAATAACGTATTTCATAGAGGATGGGTTTCAAACAAAAAAAAACACTAAATCGTTATTGCTGCAGACTATACATAATTTTTTTTTCAATGAGACATATTTGTAAATTGACATCCGCCTCGATAATTAAATTAAACGTTTACGTTTACAGTGTCTGTTTGAAAAAAAAAGTGTTTTTTTCAAGTTGACAGATTTTGAGGGTGGTCCATAGTGCGTCACATTCGGACGCGACGTTGCGGGGACGGCCTTTGTTGGGCCTTGACTCGGACGCTACGTCGATGCAACGTCTTCTATACGCCCGCGACGGATAGGGACGTCCGGATAACTTTCATACGGGTCCAACGTAGGGCGTCCGCTCAACGTCCGTGGATGTCTTGCCGAGTAGGATAGAGAAGAGATGTTTAAGAAAATAGAATCTAGTGTTATTGGAATTTCCCACGATGAAAGTATTACCTGACACATGTGACCAAATCGCGATTTATCCAGCGGACTTATATTCAGCCTGAAACAAAATAATTAATATTCATCAAATAATTTGAAACATTCTGACAGCTATAAGTACAACAACCCAATTAATTTAAAAATAAATCAAATGTCTACCATAGAAACACAAATATATATATTAGTCTATGTACAATGTATATGTGATCATGGTAACACTTGTAAAATCGTTTTTTAATGATCTTTTGGTTTGCTCCGAATTTAGACATGTCTCGTTTTACCTATCTTATACATGTATGTGAATGTTCATGGGTGTTCTTTTTTTTTTTTTTTTTAAGAACAATTTTATATAATTTCATTCACACAAAACTACTTAGTTTATGGAATAAAACATACACATTGTGAATGAACATGTGGTTCATAGTTTTAGCAAATCGGAGAAGCAAAAAAGAATAGACTATATAAGCATTTTGAAAATTTATTTTGGTGGAAATTAGAGTTGATAACTAGACATTTACACTACTCCAGCGTTCCTTGGTCGCAGTAGCTGATAGAGTTACAAATTAAACATACTATGATGTAAATAATCGCTGTTGTTAAGACGAAAAGTCTCTTGTAGACTGCATTGACCTTTGAGGAAAAATTGATGAACCATAATGGATGAATGCTGGAAGGAAGTGGAGGGTTCTTTTCTTTGTATAATTGATGGGAGCTTCTTTTGAGCCCAAGAAAGGAGGAGATGGGGAGGGGGGAGTAGTAGGGGGAGGGCGAGATCGAATTGGTAAGCATGACGTCAAGAGTTCAGGAATCTATCATGATTACAACGCATTCGGTTGTAAAATGTGCAATTAAATCAGAAAACATGGAAAGCCCAATCGAAGAAGATATATCGCAATTTTAATCGCAAGTGTTTTATAATAATTCGACAAAAATAATTTTAATTTAAAAATCATTAATTAGCAATAACATTTGCTCATTTCATGAAGCATTTAATGAAACATATCCAATAATTAAAGCTGAAATAAGACCAAATAATAATATGATATCATTTCTGACTTTTAATTCAAATTAAATCACTGCTTCATAGATTAATTAGTGAATAAATTACAGAACATTTTTTCGACTTTCTGCGAATTTGCCATCGTAAAAGTTCCAAAAAATTAACGGCTTTTACTAAAAAAGCATTGCAAATATTACCAAAAAAAAACAAATATATGCGATTACGACACTGATGTAAACTTGTTAAAAACTTGGCCTATGTGCTCAGTAAAAACAGAGCGAAATGTTTGCCCAGACCGGAACATGGGAAGTGTCGCAGCTGCTTCAGCTTATTCCTTACATGGCGACTATGTGTTCCCCAGACATATCCCTATTACAGAGACCCTAACCTTGTGACATGAGACGGTTTGCTCAGGGTGTGATTTCAAGGCTGCTACATGTTTTGGATAGAATCGAAAGATACCCCAAGGCTATATCTATATACTTACATAATTTTATATAAAAGCAAGAGAAAAATAAGATTTTTTTGTTGAAAATTTAAGGGTTTTCAGATTACGGCATATGAGAATATTATGACTGTATGAAAGTATTCAAATGAGAATCTATATTGTAAATATAATAAGAAAATTATAGGATTTTCAAAAGCAATGTCCATATTCTTTATGTTAATGCTGACTAATGATGCCCACTTGTCTCATCCGAGCCATCATAACTGTACTAATGGTATTTACAGCTGGTTTAATCGATGGATTATGCAAGCGGATATCGATAATTCATAATATTGATGCATGTAACATTATAGTTGTAATAACAGGTACCTTGCATCAATAGCCAGGAGCCATATTTTATTGGGAAATGGGGTTTAACTTGGTTCATACTTGTATTAATGCACAAGATCGGAACTTTAATATTTTTCCCTTAACCTATGAATGATGCCAATAAAACATTACAACGCTTTGCTAACTATTGTTGTAACACTACCAAGAATAAATATCTATTGCAGTATTGTTCCCTGCACGATATGACCAAGAGATTATTCCCTTTTAAAGTTTTATCTATGAGGACAGGAAACAAAATATTTTGTTTGTTGTTAAAAAATCATTCTGATAAAATGATCAAATACATATATACTGTATCTCGATTCACTTTTTATTAATGAGGCTGCATTCCAGTTCAAAATGAATTATAAAAAAAATCTTATTAATAATAAGCATAACTCCTACCTGATGTCGAATATCTTCTTCGTATAATCCCGCATAAACTCCATACACTCTCTCGATTTCTGATCCAGATGACTATCATTCGACGTCCACGACATATCCGACGCCGCAGATCCAGACCTCAATATATTGCCCTCCTGCATTTCATCGTATTCCACATTCTGGATCTCCTCATCACAGCCCTCCGTGGCCACAGAATCGGCGTCGGAATCGTCGTAGATCTCCTGTGCGTCCCCGTCCATACTGCGGTTAGAAGCGGGGGTCGGGTCAATAGCAATGGGAAGGGCAGCGCCCGATGTCGGTGTGATAGCGAGGAGGTCGGCTCCGCCTTTGGGGTCGGATTGCGTTGGGTTTAGTAGATCCGTGTTATTGTGGCTTGGAACACGTGGTATGCCCGGGAGTAGGTCCGAGCTCAATGTTGAAGATGCGTTGGTGTTTTGTTGTGATGTGCTGTATGGGTTTGGTTGTTCCGGTTCACCGTTGTCGTGTACGTCAATGAAAGGATTGGTGCGACGCCGTTGCATCAGACTTGGTACCGTTGGTGGTATTTCATGTGTATCCTCTTTTTGTGCACGCTCATGTAAATTATGAATTTCAGCGAATACAGTGGTAGCCTCCGTTGTGAGATCAGTGAAAGGATTGGGATTGCCCGTTGTATGTTTATTCATTTGTGCTGGTGTATACTTTTGTGCGGCCGCCTTCTGCTCATCATATAGGGGCTCATTGAAGTTCAGGTCTTGCTCACTTGGGGCAGGGATTTCTCTTCGTGTCTGATTAGAGGGGTCACTGCCCACCTCATCATTGGCAGAAGCGCAGCTAGGCACAGAGCCATTCAGATCAATACTACCGCGAGATAACTGTTTTGGCAAGGGTGGTTTAGGCGGTTTCTGCTTCACTGATTTCGACGGCACTGCGTCGCTCTGATCCGATTGATTCGGACTGGTCGCCCCAGTGTTTCCTCCTCCTCCTCCAATTGATTGCTGTTGTTGCACTCTTTGCCTTTCCTTTTGCTGGCGCTCCTGCTCACTTAGCAATCTGTCTCTTTCTCGCGTGTACTCATAATTATCATCGTCATCTAAATCCAGAGATTGATTGATTTTCGTGGAGATTTTGTCCAGTTTCGATGTTACTTGTGAAATTCCACCGAATAACCCATTTTTGACACCACTTGCACCACTCGTGAAACTCGTCTTTAAAGATTCACTCTTTTTGAATAAAAAGTCTTTGGAGGTTTGTCTGTTGAATTTGAAATCCATGGTTTTGTGTTATTTATACTTCAATAACTTCCTTGACAACGTCTGAGTGCCCTCTTTAGGGCGAGATCATTCCTTAGTGTAGGATTTCGATTTCCGACTATTCGATCTGACGTTTGCCACTGGACAAAATAAGTGTTGTAAATGACGTAATCCAAGTCGGGTAAACTTCCTAAAAACAGAAATGGATATCAGTTTCAGTTTTATTTTATATCAGTGATGAGAAAAGAAAAACTAGATTTTTTATAGAAGTAAAACGGATTGCATATGTTATTTCACATGCTGTCGTCCTATCGAGGGCACTCAACGATTTATTTTTTCTTATATTCATCAAAATGTTTATTCTGAAGTTCCAAGCAAGGAACGCAGAAAAGCTATTGCAAGCAAATTTACAATCTCCTACCAGAATAAAGAATTCAAGAAATCATATGTGTATGAGGTTATTCTTTTACATATTCGTTAACAGAAACTAAATTTAGATACAGCTGCATCGGCTGATATATTTACAAACATAATCCCAAAGTAAATTACTCGTTTCGAAAAAAAAGTTTGTTCTGTTCTGAAAAAAAATGCAAGCAAGGAAGAACTGCTACAAGAATAAACATTCACCCGAATAAATCGTTGAGTGCCCCTCTCCTATGTATTAAAAATTATGTTTTCGAAATTGTGCAAAAATATGATAACCAATGCTTTGCTGAGTTTATAACACGGAGTGAAACTTTTTAGAATTAATAAAAAGTAATTCATAATAGACAAAACTGCAAAACAGCGTGACATGAAAACATTCCTCTACATTACAGCGCCAAGATATATGCATATTTGCTCCAATAAATCAAATTAACGACGATACTCGTGTTTGGGTAAACTCGCAAAAAATTATCAAGGCAAAGGTATTAGCGGAGCAACTACTCAGGGTGGACCAATAAGTGTCCCAGTAATGATACCAATACGCCCATAAATCGATGGTTTCCATGGGGATGCGACATGCAATCGCCGTTTCCCTTTATCACGAAGTTGAGAGACCGAGATGAAAAAGATGACAAAACGGCAGAGAATTGCTTTACCGCTCTGCTGTATATCATGACAAGATCGAATTCCCATTTTGTCTATGGGGTGATTGAGTGAAATAAAAGAAGATATAGTTTTATATGTGGTTTAATACGTGGTCCATATTGTTGTAAGGTTATTCGGTTCTTCTTTATAAATTACCCAGTTTTAAAATATCAAAACAATTCTATATAGTGAGATATTCTATATCAATATACAGTGCATGTCATTCACTTTCTTTTCATTGGCCAGAAACCATCACTCTGACACACCCTGTCCAATATCACATGATATTAACGTTGGTGACATTGGACCATTTGTTAAGAAACCGAAGCTTGTTCAAAGGAAATATTTGATTGATTTCGCTGTGACAAAGCAGTGGTCAGCATCACTAACCACGCTGACAAACAACCATTTTTAGCATATCGCTAAAGGAAACAACCATATATGAAACAACGATGAAACAACCATCGAAAATGGTTGTTTCATCCAATGTGTCTACACCTTTAATATATTCACTCCACACAAGATTCTGATAAACATTGTTGCATAGTTTGAAGTGAGCATATTTGTTGTTTGTAGATTGAGTAGATGGATGTGGTTCTTAAAATAATATTGCTTTAGAGTCTAAACATATTTACGATTTATAATCAAAGTTATACATTTTTGGGCCTTAAAAAGTATAATACCGTTAACATTTTATACATGTAAGGCGCTATCCATGTGTGCCCTCACGTTCACTTAGAATGAAATTAGATCCTGAGATAAAACGACTCCATTTCCCCCATCAAATCCTAATACAGAGCCGATATATATATAAGAAAGTAGCCACTTTGCACACCACAGTCGTCTCGAGTGGCCATATCAATGTCTTGAGCAGAAGTATTTGATGGCTAGAAAGAGGAATGATTGCTCAAATAATACTAACACAAAGAATTCCTGAGCAAATCGATGGATTACTCCGGAAACGGAGAGAAATTATGGAAGGCGCTTACTTCTAGATGATTCCGAACGAGATGGATGAAACATCGATAATACCGTCAATATTAATATGATAAAAAGGGTCATAACACAGATTCGAAAGTAGTGAAAGGGGATGGGATTTGTCATAGCACTATTGCATTATGTGATTTTCTTTATATAGAAAAAAATATTGTTTGTGGAAATTTACCTAATATATATGTAGAAATGTTGGTTGATGCAGAACTTGAAGTCACAAAGAACACAACTGTAATTACTATATATGTATTACAAAGTTCTCTTCTTTACTTTTATATGAATGTGTATTACAAAGTTCTCTTCTTTACTTTTCATGTTTCCAACAGAGGATTTTGTATTCATCAAACACAATTTAAAAAAAACATGAACAAAACTGGTTTGGTAGGATAACAATTTGGCTAAAATACTTTACACTGGCAAAGGAAATTTCGAGCACACATATATTTCGAAAATCAGCAGAAGCCCAAATGTCACAAATTACGCACATACAGGTTTGTGTGAGCCTGGGTCCGATATATAATTAGCCATATCAATAGGTCTTGTCCCTGCGACTAATGAACCACGCACTTGCCTGCTCAGTTTGCGTTCAGTTGCTTTGAACTGCACATGTTTTAGAGACTAAGGACAAACTTAATGGCAATCCCATCGTTCAAAGGTCCCCATTCCAGTTTTTCATGCGACAGCGACATAAACATTGTAGCTCAACTATATGCTATATATTGGTTATATTTTCAATGGTAAAACTCGTCAAATAATCATGATGCTACACACTAAACAACAATTTAGTGTTCTAATAATGCGAAAATAGAAAATAATTATATGAATGGCACTAAGGCAACATATATTTCATTCTCGTATCAGGATTTTGTCGTAAGACAATAATTAAAGATTAAAACAATAAATATATCCTTGAGAATAACACAGCAAACATTAAATGTTCTCAGATTGTCGATATAAGTGCATTTCATAGAGTCTTTGGCCCGATTGCTGTTAAAGACTTCTTATTGAATTATTAATACATCCATTTTGCGTTTGAAAACCCTCACTCAGTGGTCTTACCCTGGAGCTCCATTCATCACTGAACCTTTGTTTTATTTGCAATATATAGAAAACTTGGATCTAACATCATACTCAAACTTAAGAATGAAGTGTATTGCGTTCGATGGCTTCAATACGCGCGGTCCTTGAGAAGTTTTTTTAAAAAAAAAACGCGCAACCGTATATACGACTATCTATATTGCTGTGCGACTGACGTTTATGTGATACTCGCCAGCTCCCGAATTCTTATCTATCGGTGATTTTTACATTATTAAGGCATTTCTTAAACTAGAAGGTACGACTATAAAAGCAGCCAAACCAACGCTTTCCGTAATCATTTTTCGCTGATCACTCGAGGTGTAAACATCGATACACACACCGAATTTTCTCAAATATTTCTCTATGTAGGATACCAAGCTTTTTGTAAATTCAACATACAAATTATGAAATGGGACGCATGCACTTTCTGTTATTTTTATTAAGAAGTTATGCTTTTGTCACCTTAAAAATGCATTTGAAATATTTTTTGAAAATAAAATTTGAATTTATCACGTGATTGCATTTGAAAATTCGCCAATGAAATGCATGGTGTGTATCCTGATGGACAAGATGTCAAAAAAGCTCGGGGTGGATTGTGAAATCTCTTGAGGTTTTCAAGTGCTACTGATAATTATGCGATCCACCGAAAATGTCCATTAATAAGTCATTAACACAATACACTGTCAGCAAAGATGCCTGTTTCTTTGGATCTTAATCACCTTATCAAATTAATGTGTTTACTAATCAACAAACATAGTGAGTTGCGTGGTAAAACTGGCTGACGAGTCGTGAAAACCCCTCAATATAAGCACAACCCACAGAACGGTGGAAAAATCATTTTTCTTGACGCTCTGCTTTAAACGGATTCGTTTTAGTACTCACCGTTCAAACACTCATTATTGAAATATCTACAGCGAGTGTCGTTTTGTAAACGCAAGCGAACTCTTTGAAATTATAGTGGCGCTTGCGGCGCAAGAGGCAATTTTGAATTTAGTTATATATGGTGAAAGTGATTGAGCACTGGTATAAAAGACATCGACAAACATGGAGAAAGTAGGTGTACACATTTATAAACCATGACACTTTGCTTATTTAAAATAAATAAACCGCAGAATGTAGCCCTTTTTGCTTGTTTATCCCATCTTTTAGTCTGGTTCATGGTTAGTTAGCGACATCAGAATAAATCTAGACCATTACTATATTTCTCATGTACTTGGAAAATAACATAAAAGTGTTCTTGTCTGTGAAGTGCCAAACTGTAATTGATTTCATTTGGGCAGTAAGCACGTACTTAATGGTTAGGTGCCACTGGCGTCAAATAGATTTGCCACTGAATTACGACTCGAGAAAAACGGATAAGTGGCCTCTTTCTACAAAGCCACAAAGTTGAGTCATGATGAGTTTTATGTCAGGGACACTATCGCAATGTCTCCTTTTATTTATTTGCCACGATACTGAGTTTTTGATTTCTATTTTTTTTTGCATTTTTTATTGCACATTTGTTAATATCAGGCTGTAAAAGCAGCAAATTTATTATCCTATTTCGTTAAACACCAAAACTAAAGCTAATTCAGTATTCTCTAGCTTGAGCAAAGTAACCGATCTTCTCACTAAGAATATTGCTCGATATCAGTCCCCATCCACTATATGGAGTGAGCACACGCATATTTATGCCAAATGCATTTTCTACAGAGCAATTCTAACACGCAGCACAAATTGGCCTTCATTGTGCTTAATGAAATCAAGTCGCTGCTCCAGGGAATTGGACAAACCGTAAAGCAATAATCATTTGACTGCAGCCACAGTGGCATCGGATGGTCACCAGTCTGCATTCCCGTGCACTCACAAGGATGCAAATTTGCCTTCTCATAATGTGCTTTCCGTCTCCCTTTTTCATGGAGAACCGTCACCCGAAACCATTTTAAGCGACTGGGGTTCAATGCAATGGCAATGGAGGCTGGCAATTTGAGTGACTCTCTTTATATAGCATTGAGAAAAGCCTTAAGGTTCAAATGAGAAGAAAGTATGAGTAATTGACACCATTTTCCAGTAAAATTCTATATCAGCAGGGCACGAAACTCTTCGCTTTTGGCAAAAAAGGAAACAGTTGGTGTGAATCATGGCGACAAGATATCAAACTTCAAAATATATTTTATACCTATCCATACCAGCTTATCTGATATCATTTTCATTACACGGAAACCTTGACTTCACCTGCGTCTTTATCAGTAACAATATCTGAATGACTACACAATAGCATCTGTAATATTTGATTTATCTTCAAAGCCACCATGTATAATGTAAACCCATATTGCCTGATATTCCGTCGTTTAAGCTTAGAAAAACACAGGAAATAGGCAGATCTGTCTTAAAGGCTTTCAATATATGAGCACAGGGAACGCGTTTTACTGCTGATAATGCGATACAATGCGCTATATGTCTTACGTTTGAGAATATCGAGGAGAATGAAGCCCATGAGAACATGTGATAATTTGAAGATAAAAAGAAACATTGTGATTTTATTCATGTTCCGATGTTTTTCATGTGCAATATAGCTTACTCACGGTCGATCCATATCATTTTCGAGGTATATTTTCAAGTCAATATTAAGCTTTTTTTTTTCAAATTTTGAATTTACATCGAAATTGTCATCGACAATGTTAAACTTAGACATTAGACCAACTTCACATGGAAACAACATATTCCACTGGTTGAGTCGGTTACTAGGCCCACTACGTCATAAGGGTATTCTCATTGGTGTTGCGTTTCATTAATTTCTGAAAACATATTAAAATTATAATGAGATTCTTTCTCTGACTAATGTCTTGATTTCTCGACATATTTAGACTTTTTTTAAAACGCTAAAGGTAATTATATTATATTTTATCTTACCACTGCGTGGGTGAGCCTTGTTTCAAACACACACATTGTATTTACATATATAATACATGCAAATGGTATCCATATAATATGTACATAAATGTCATACCATTCTCTTTTAACCGGGCTGGACTACAAATGGAGATTTTGCATGAATATGATCACAAGTTCTTGACATTTCTATAGTTTCAATTACGTTTTGTTTGAAGATCTTGCTTATTATTTAAAATATTATGATAACATACATATTTTTGAAGACGATTTGCTTTAGTTGACAAAACTATCTTATTTAACTGGACAGGATAGGGGAAAGGACATTAAAGGTTTAAATATGCATAAATATGTTTTATAACGTAGACTATATGAATGATATAAATCGAATCGAGTATAGACTGATATATTGTTGCTCTATGGCAAAATGTCATCATCCGCTGTAATTGAATTAACAGAAAAATCTATGTAGGGCATCGATTTGCTGCAAAACAGCTTCGTAAGTGCTGTTCAGTCTTGTTATATCAAAGCAAGTTGACGTATACGTAAACTGCGAACCCATAGAAAAAACTGTGGAAGACTGATTAATAATTCATAAAGATCTTACCGTCTTTTGTGATGAACAAGATTCCAGTGCTCGGCTAAGCATAAGTATAGT
>LQRL01144005.1:0-12293 GCA_001703475.1 Hydroides elegans
GCTAAACGTTACACGCTAAACGCTAAACGTTAAACGCTAAGCGCTGAACCATAGCCACCCACAGTTGTGAAGGGTATATAAAGGACATCATTATGAGTGCTTATCTGTTTTTCTTATATGCCCTTTCATCAACCGCTAAACTCTAAACGTTTAAACGATAAACGATAAACGTTAAACGCTATTTTCTGATCTTGCAAACCCTAAAACGTTAAACGCTAAACGCTAAACGTTATAGGTTTGTAAGCAAGACAATTAACAACGTTTTCCTTTCTACTCCCTGAAGAAAGGGTAAACGAGAAAAAAAAAGATATAGATAGACTAACAAGATGGGGTTTTATGAATCTACGGCTAATCTGCCCAGAGTAATTTTATATTTATTTCATCGTTAACTCACTAGAGTAATAAGATTTACAAAATAAATGTTTTATTTACTTGAAAAAAGTACAGTTCCGTTTATCAAAATTAGTGTCTATCATACTGTTGGCTGCTTGTGTTTTTAATGATGTTTAAATGCAATGTTGGAAATTAGAAGAAACAAACTTCATTTTTAATAAAACTGTAAACAGTTTCTAAAATATTTTCCAATCTATTGCCTATTTACAATATTATCACCCTAAGTTCTAAAAACTATTTTGTTCAGTGTGCACGTTTTATTATGCCACCCTCTTAGATCTATCAATTTTGGTAATTAATTTTTGCGAATATCCTAGAATAATAAATCTGCATATTATTCATTATATCGATATTGCGTAATGGAAAATTTATTACATTTGAATGATTTAGTAGATGCAATAAAAGGTGCAGATTTAATAGATATTCGTGATTTGGTGCCGCGGTTCTCTTATATACATGGAATTGATTTGAAGGGGTGTAATAACGTGTTCAAAAAAAATACCGCTCTGGTGGGTGTTTGGGTCTATAACTTTTTAATGCGTGGACTTTTTAAAATGAAATTTTCACATAATCAACTTCAATCTTTTTTATTTAGAAAACGTTATTATTTTGATATTTACCATATCACCCACATCACAATATAACGATGTTCGATGAAGTTAAGCATTGAGTTAAGCAAAGGTATCAATTTGGGTAAATCGATTGATATTTCGTCAAATACCATATCACGTTTATCTCCCTTGTCATTATAAACATTTTGTACAATTTTCATTAAATGAAGGGGTCCTGCCATATTAATCATTGAGAGAACTTAGACGGGTCAAATGTGTCCATTAGACTAGCTATGAAAATGGATTGCATACTGCTATCAGACAATAACAATATTGCGCCAAATCAAATAAATTTAAAAGGAAACCTGTGATTCAAGAAAGATTAAAACTTACCAAATTAAGGGGACAATGCCATTCAACAAATTGAACTCACTAAACACACCAACCATGCATTTGATATTATTAAAGACTCTATTGTGAAAAATGTATAGTCAACCGTCATTGAATATCGTAATATTGTGATGTTAGTGAAATTGTAAATACCAAGTTAATTACATTTTGTGAATCAGTATTAATTGAAGTTGATTATGTGAACATTTCATTTCAAAAAGTCAACGCATTAAAAAGTTATAGACCCAAACACTCACCAGAGCGTTATTTTTTGAACACGTTATTATGTCAAATCTCAAGGATGAATCCAGTTTCAAGGGGGGGGGCTGATATTTTTCAAATAACTTATAAAACTAATATCCCGAATAACATAACACGCAAATTACATATGAATATATTTTTTTTGAATATCTGGTTCAATTGAATATTATTGAAAATACACATCTGAAGCATCTTTTTTTTTGTTATTGCAATATTCAGCCAGTGCATTTTTCCACCATAAGCTTCCTATAAAATCTCAGTGGTCTAATCTTAATTTGATATTCCTTTGCCTGCCTTAATGGTATTCTTAAGTCTCAAATCCGATAAAATATACATCAAACCAAGAAATAGTCTTACATCACTTGAGAGTTGGTTCTGACTTCCGAGAGCATCAAGCGGGTCATGATTTCAAAATACTAAATACTATTCTTTTTCAACATTAAACAAATGTGGATTACGGAACGGTTTGGTCAGTTTTGTAATGTAGAGACCATCCTATATATTGATTAAAGTTTGAGCAAAGCTATCGTATCAATCCACTATATAAACTATAAAATTTATTTTGAATAACATATGAGATTTTCACGATCTGCTTTCGGGGTATCCATGATATTGCAACTATCTTAAAAGCATCCCCAACCCTCCATATTTAAGTACCGCTTAATGTATTTCTCCTTCTGTTGTCGATTCCTGATACAATCTCTTTGAAATACCATAAGTGGTAACATAACAGTGTGATAAATCCGCCATATGCAATGTTTGTCCCTACACTTTTACACTTTCGTGAGAAATTTATTCATGTTTATTCTGGCGTCTGATCTTAAGTATGGCGACATGACTTCCCGGTAAAGCTGCTATTTCTGTCGTTTCACTGACGCCGGTTGGACATCATAGGAGCGATATTTTGTTACATATGGCCAACTTTCATCTTTGCATGGCAACGCGAATCTGATTAGGGTACCCTATACGCATAACAGTTATTTCATAATATCTGTATTTTTATTCGTTCATAATCAATAGTAGATCCAAGTATAAAGCATGAGGGATGGGCATACTATCATTTAGGCAGTAACAACCCCGAGGCCAACAATGTATTTATTAATTTAATTTGCCGATATAAAGACGACGTTGTGCGTCAGATGCATCCCCTCTGAAATTGCTACGTCACCAACACCTACTTTAGTCGCGGATCTAGAAAATTTTGAACCTGGTGGCGCCAACAGCATAAATCATTAGACTGAACTGGGGGGCGCAAATTATTGTTTTTGTCTTAAATATAAGGGCGAACAGGGGGCGCAGGCCGGGTGCTTCCCCTCTTAATTCGCGCCTGTACTTTGCAAAATGTGCATAGATACTCAATCCCATTCAAGCAATACCGATATAGAGGTGAAATACAAAAACAATATTGCCTGCCTAATTTTGGCTAACTAAAGAGTATCTTTACATTTTCTCTTTAGCGCTGAAAAACTCAATAGATGCTCTACATGATATGTTAAGCTCGAAAATATTGTTTAATGCAAGGTTTGAAAACCGAGTCAAGGGTAAAAAGTTCCTTCCTCTAGTCTCGATTTGGCATAATGCAATCATGAGACTGTCTGAGGCAAAACGGAGACTAACGCAGGGGTCTGTGCGAAATCATGTATAGTCAATATATATTATTTATCAGTATGTTCTTTTATAAATCCCATATTTTAACATAATGATTCTAACTGATCGTATAAACCATTTGTAAAAAAAAACCGATCCAAAACCGGAAGGTATCTTCATGTGTGAGTATATGGTTGTATTTGAGCCCGATCTGTGAATAAAACATTTATATTTGTTCCCGAGATTTTTATTATATTTATGTGTTATATTTTCTTATTTTACTCATGGCTGGTTAAACTAATGGGTATGCCTAACATAAGATAATACATGAATATCATGTGAGTTTCGAATCACGCAACCTGGTTACGCATGAAGTAACAACCATCCACTACATAGAAAGGTTTGAACACATTTGATAATACGGCCATTTACCAACGTTTCAAGGTGACAACCAATTTGTAGCATTGTGCGACGTCTAAAAACTTTAAAAATATGGAATGAAACGAAAGGGCTGACCGAAAAGATTTGCTTAAATGGCAAAAGTCTCAAAGCGGTAGATTTAAAAAGAACATATATAAAAGGCAATACATAGACATCTTCCTACAGATCCGACCCATTTACTCATAAAAGTTTCAAATGAGCAGATCTAAATAGAATATAGATGAAAGGCGAGACATCATCAATACCTAGATCTAAAACCATTTATTCATTTTGGGTGTGTCAAAGACACGATTACGAGGGTAAAGTGTGACTCAAGTAGAAAATGAGCTTCTGCTGTCCTTTTGTCGAGAAACCCGCTTTGAGGGGCGGCACTTACGATTTCATTATGAAGACTAACGTAAATAACTGTAAATAAGCGAAGCAATAATTTAAGTATTTTGAATATTTATTTTAACAGCAAATCAAATGGCAACAACGCAATAAATTGACAATTAAATAAACATTATTAGACCCAAAATATAAATGACAGCAATTAATAGAATGTAAACTATCCATGTAAAGGACCATGTGCAACTTACATAAGAAAAATGCTCCAGAAGTGGGGCATACGGCAGTTATGAAATTGTTTTTCAAAGTTTTGATTTCTTTTTTGATATATTTTGAAAGCCCATTCTTTAAGGCATTAGACATAAGTGTTATTATTTTTTCAACTCGATCTACTTTTCATTTTATTTGCCATAAACACTTAACATAAATTTGAAAATGATTTTAGGGGGTCCTTCCATAATTGTAATGACTTACTGTTAATAAGACTAACTAATCCAATAAACTAAGCTAAATAGGGTTTGAATGATATTTCTAAATGTATATCTAGTGGATCTATCGTTACGATATCACATAGCAGTGTATTATATCTAAAAAAATGACGCATTTCATCAGATTTATTTAGCTGTACCTTATGTGGTATAATCCAAAGTTTGGTCAAGGGCGCATTCGACCTCCAAGCTATATTTTATATTATTTGAAAGATATTATACAAACAAAGAGTATATCTAAAATCCAGCTTGGAGGTCGAATGTGCCCTTGACCAAAAATAAAGTTTTTCATGAAATTTCATGTAATTTCTGAGACTACTGAAATATCGTATTTCACTACAAAGCTCTGTAAAAGTGTTGTTAAGCGTCAAATTTTCCAATATATTTGGATGAATTATAATTTTACACTATTCATTGCATTACATATTTCAATGAATTTCAAAACAATAATTGTAATGACCAAATATATATCAAGTCATGCGACATGATACTCAAATCAGCCAGCATTCCGGCCAGTTTACAAGTAATTGCATTTCAAATGCAACAATGTGTCATATCAAAGTGCTAGGTATTGATTCTCTTGACACTTTCAGATTAAGACTTCAACTTATATTAATACAATTATTTTGTTGGTGGTATTATTTTTGAAACATTGTATATAAGGATTGAATATCGGCAAACTTCGATTAGGTGAAAATTTATTGTGCCCCTTCAGTCATGTAGCTATTTTTGGTGTGTTTCTCTCTCTGAAAAGAACTACATTAAGCCTTTTATTAAATATTGAGAACATGCAAAAACAATGTTATTCATTGAATATTTCTTTTTAAAATATTTTGGACAAATTCGATTTGTAACATCAATCTAGAATTAACAGAATCCGCGTTTTGGCATTTTATTTGAATTTGATTGTTTTCAATGAAGTTTTAAATAGAAAATGTCATTCAAATAATACACTTATGATTGAACATACAGTTTATAGTATTTCATTTATATAGTATGACCTTAATGGCAAGAAATAATCGGAGACACCGTATATTCTAACGCACAACTATACAAAGCACGGGGTACCCCACCCCTGTTGTATGTTCATTTATGAAAAAACTGTTCGTTGGTTTCCTATGAATATTTACCATTTTATTATTTAAATGTAATATAATAACATAACCAAATGTAACTTAAATCGAAAGGGAGCAGAAATTCCATGATATCGCACTTGATCCTTACAATTAACCCACACGACAAGGAGCGTAATAATTACGTCGCATTAGGCATAATATTATGTGGAATCTGTCCTTTTTATCATTCACTATTGTAGGACAACATTGAAGTCAGGTAATTTGATATACACCATTGTAATGTAAGAGTTTGCCTTCAATTTTCTCTCTTGTTTGACAAGGAATAAGAATGAAAAATAATGATAAGGTTTTTTTCGAATCCATTTTAAGATGCGTAAATATCGTATAACTCATGCGAATTTCTTTGAACAAGTATTTGTTAAGAGGGATCAAGTTTCGCTGTGAAATGTTGCCTTGTGGTTTTAGAAAATTCCAAAGCATTCAAAATGAGCAAAACCTATGGTTTGACATTTAAAATGACTAAAACATAGTATACTTTTAACAAATGCCAGCAGTAAAATAATTCGAAAAAATGCGCCCAGATGTTACACCTTTGTATGATTTGAGGCACGTTATTAACGACATTCTTTCAAAATGTCTAAAACAAAACATATCACGGTCGCAGTACATAATGCCGATTGTTATCCAAACTTACATTTAATATATTGTACAAGTACCTACAAACACAACACAATCGCTATTATTTCTTTTCACCCCTTAATTCTATATTTTATGGATCCAAGTCTGAAAATGCTGATTATACTTAGGATTGAGTGGCAGTTTTGCGCTTTTACATGGATTCTAATTCATCTTTCATGTAAATCAATGAACATACATGTCGTTTGTAAGAGCTTTATACGAATGGTTTATTTTAAAGTTCCTCTTGTTTTGATCTCAGGCCTCTAATTCCTAGAAAACCGATGTACATTGACGTTAATAACTGTGCAGGTAACTAATCTGTGTTACTGGATGGTTATAAGGATTTGATTCTAAACTATCCATGTGCTAAATCAGGGTTCAATTAGTCGTGCGTCCTATAAGAAGAATATTTGAACATTTTAAGCCTAGTAAAGAATCGTGCCATTTGTCGCTATATATAAACGAAAACCTGAAAACAATGCAATGGTGTTTAAAAATGAGGTTCAATGCAAAACACAACTGTAGCTAATTTAATGCAACATTCGTTTATCAATTGGCCCAATCTGCATGCGCCACACGATCCGAATATGACAAAGCATATTAATCGAACAGTATGTGTTACTAATATTTTTTAAATAAAATCGAGTTACACATGATAAATTACAGAAATACTGAACTTTTTCTTGGAATGTTATTCTTTATTGCTACCAGCTATGAAATAAAGTTCATGAATATATCACAATGCAACCCAGACAATTAACAATGGTATCCTTTTTTCCCCCAGAAGAAAGGGTACCCGAGAAAAAGGATAGGAGAAAGATAGGAGAACACAATCAGCTTTTGCCCAAGGCCAGGCTTCGTTTCTGAGACTACTTTATTATAAATTTCACCGTTAACTCACCATAAAAATAAAATTGACAAACAATGTTTTAATTAATTGAAAATAGTTTCTTTTATCAAAAATCGTGATAACCATACCATGGTGTGTTTGTGCTCTGTAAGGACCTTTGAATATGACGTTGCAAATAAGAGAACAAAATGAATTAAATTCAGTGTTATTGAAACTGTCAATGTCCTCTATAATCATGTTCAACCTATTCCCTATGTATACTTTAATCACTCCATATCTTAGCCAAACCAAACACTGTTTGGTATGCACTTCTTATTATGCCGCCCAATATTATCAATGAAATACTTTAATCAATTTTGCGAATTTCCTAGAATAATAAATCTGCATATCAGTCATTAAATCGATATTGCGTAATGGAAAATTTATAACATTTGAATGATTTAATAGATGCAATGAAATGTGCAGATTTTATAGGTGTTCGTGATTTTGTGCCGTGGTTCTCATAGATACATGGAATTGATTAGAAGGACAGCGTTATATCATGTAAAATCTCATGGATGTAATAAGTTTTAAGGTGGTCTGTTTGTTTTCATATAATTTATAAAACAAAACAAAAATAACCCAAACAATCAAAAACTTATATCAATTTTTGAATCAAATTCCGATCAAATATGTTTTTAAATACACAACTCATAAATGATTAGAATGGGGGTGTAATATTATGTAAAAATCTCAAAGATGAAATTTGTTTCAAAGATGGTCTGATTTTTTTCATATAATTTCAATAATTTCAATTTAATTTAATAATGCTTATTACGTTACGCGTTTATCGTTTACCATTTAGCGTTGAACGTAATGGTGTGTTTTTACGTGATTAGGGCGTATATATGTTTGAAGTTGCTTTGGCTTTGCATGCACGATGCATGTATAGTGGTAATGATAAACAATCACAATGATTGTTCTTATACATAACGCTCTTAGGGCTAATAGTGAGTAGCTAATGCCTACCCTTTACCATTTAATGTCAAGCGTTTAGCGTTTATTGTTTAACCGTTTAGCGTTTTTGTGGTTAACGTTTTGCGTTTTCCGTGTTAGGTTAGAAACGCTCACGGCATTAGCTTCCTACAATTTTGTGTGGTTTATCTTCATATTTCTTAACCTGCTCTAATGGTATTCTAAGTCCCAGATCCGATAAAATATACATAAAACCAAGAATATCATGAAATCATTTGAGTTTCGCTTTTGTTTTCCGGGACAATCAAGCGAATCATGATTTAAAACTACTCATATTTTACTTATGATTTTCAAAAATTCAACGAACATAGATTATGGATTTTTTTGTCAGATTTGGTTATTGAATCTTTACTCAAATCGATTTGCAGACCAGCATGTGACACGATAACCGTTCCTTTCATCCCTTCATTCTTTCTTTATTTCTTTCTTTCTTTCAGAAAAGCAATTCTATGAATCAACTCTAAATCCTATAAACTTTATCTCACATATAATTTATGTATTATTTCCACAATCTGCTTTCGGAGAACCTCTGATATTGCAACAATCTAAAAACATCCCTAGCCCTCCATACCCAAAGTGCCGCTTAATACATTCTCCTTCTGTTGTCGATATCTGATATAAATTCTTTGAAAATATAAAGTGGTAACATAACAGTATAATAAATCCGCCATTTGCAGTGTTTGTCCCTACACTTTTGCGAGAAATTTATTCGTGTTTATTCTGGTGTCTGTTGTTAAGTTTGGCGACATGACTTCCTGGTAAAGCTGCTATTTCTGTCGTTTCACTGACGCCGGTTGGACATCATAAGAGAGATATTTTGTCAGGTATGGCACGCTATCATCTTTGCATGGCAACGCAAATCTGAGTTAATCAAGAATAGGATGACTGGCCATAAGTACCATATACGAATAACAATTATTTCATAATATCTGTAGTTTGATTAGTTTATGATAAATAGTAAATCAATAGTTTATGATCAATAGTATATAGTTCAAAGCATAAAGAATAAGGGATGGAGATTATATTATTTGGGCAGTAAAAGTGTCCACGCCAACAATGTATTTATTAAATTATTTTGCTGATATACAGATGAAGTTAGTCGATGGATGCATCCCCTCTGAAATTGTTACGTCATCCACACTTACAAAATATGCATAAATATATATATACCGGGCACCGACACCGTGGTTGCTATTGTATTTTAATTTAATTCTAGCAATACCGATATAGAGGTTAATGAACAAAATATAACAAAATATAACACCGCGATCGTAACACCGCCATTTGTAGTGTTTGTCCCTACACTTCCGCACAAAATTTCTTCGTGTTTATTCTGGCGTCTGATGTTAAGTTTGGCGACATTACTTCCTGGTTAAGCTTTATGTCGTTTCACTGACGCCAGTTGGACATCATAGGAGAGATATTTTGTCACATATGGCCAGCTTTCATCTTTGCAATACAACGCGAATATGATTAAATCAAGAAAAGGATGACTGGCCATAAGAACCCTATACGCATAACAATTATTTTTTAACATCTCTATTTTCATTCGTTTATATTCAATAGTAGATCCAAGTATAAAGCATAAGGGATGGGAATGATATTATTTAGGCAGTAATAATGTCCGCAAAAAAACAATGTATATATTTATTTAATTTGCCGATATAGAGACCAAGTTGCGCGATGGATGCCTCCCCTCTGAAATTGCTACGTCACCAATAGTTACTTTGCAAAATGTGCATAAATATATACACCGGGCACCGACGCGTTGTTGCTTTGGTATTTCAATTCAATTCAAGCAATACCGATGAAGAGGTAAAATACAAAACAAAAAAAGTTTCTTATTGCCTGGCTAATATTATCTAGGTAAAAAGTGTCTTTATATTTTGTTATTTAGCGCAGAAAAACTCAATAGATTCTTTACATGCTATGTTCAGCTCAAAAATATTGTTTACAGCAAGCTTTATAAACTGAGTCAAGGATAAAAGGCTCCTTCCGGTAGCATCGATTTGGCATAATGCAATCACGTGACTGTCTTGGGCGTAATTGAGACCAACGAATGGGTCTGTGCAAAACAGGTATGGTCATATTTAAAGAATATGTGTTGTATATGCATATGCTTTTATAAGTATTATACTATTATTTCAACTGAACGCTGGTTCACTTTAAAAGAATTATAATCTGGAACATAATAATGCGCGTAAATTTGGTGTCAATGTGGACCAGTAAACACTTACATCTTTAAAAAAAAATGATTATTTATGAATTGCCTACACATGAATGGACTTACTAAGGGATATGCGATGTATAAAATAAAACATGTATATCATGTTGTTTCCGAATCACACAGCATGGGATGGCATGAGGTAACAAACATACACCATACTAATAGGCCTAACGCATAGGGTGATACAGTCGCATCCAATACATAGTTTTTTTTTAAATTCTTCTATTTCTAAAGTATCACCATACTAGTAAACAGGTTTTTGGGCGATGCTATTTCGAAAACTTCACGGCTGGTAACACTGTGGGGATATACTTTTTGGCGGATACCGATAGAATAATTTTGCAATGCCTGTATTATTTTGGAAAAGGCCACCTTTTGTAAAAACATTTGTATTTTTGTAATTTGATATGTTCCGAATCGTTGGGATTCATTTATGCAGGAACTGAATGGGATTTCGGATATTTGAATACACTTTCATCAATAGCTGCAAAATTGAAAGATAACAGAATAGTTCTTTAATATATTTAGCGAAATTAAAATGCATTTTTATTTCACCACCATTTTTATTTCACCACCATTATGTGAAATTGAAGAAAAATGTAAATGCTTACGAAAGTAAACGTGTTCGGGTGACAATAATTTAAAAGGAACAGTATATATATAAATCAAATCACATATAGATTAAAGGCGAGACGTTGCCATTTACCCACAGACCCAACCAGTTCAACCCTTAAATATTCAAAAGTGCATCAAATCTAGATTGTAGATAAAAAACGTGCCTAGACATCAATCTATAGACCCAATATATTTACTCCAAAAGTTTCAAAGGAACAGATTAATATAGCCTATCAATGAAAGGCTAGCCAGAGACATCTACCTATAGATCTGAACCATTAATTCCTCAAAAGTTTCAGCAGATATAAATAGCATACTAGATTAAGGGCGAGACACTATGTATACCTAGATCTAAAACCATTTTACTCCGTTTGGACTCCGAGGCGAGGCGAGGGTAAAGCATGTCTTAAGTATAAAATGTGCTTCCGCTGTCCTTGTTCGAAAACCCGCTTTGAATTTTAGCTGTTGTGGCTTAATTGAAGGGATATGTGCAACTACATTGATTTACCTGACGTGAATGATTTATCCGATTAATTTGTTAATAAGAAATGACAATCTTGAAACGTTAAAATGTTAATT
Organism: Hydroides elegans; assembly: GCA_001703475.1. Lineage (NCBI taxonomy): Eukaryota > Metazoa > Annelida > Polychaeta > Sabellida > Serpulidae > Hydroides > Hydroides elegans. Next base: position 11,478 of record LQRL01144005.1, read on the forward strand.
TTGAAATAATAAAACCATTAATTATTTTTTTTAAACTAGAAGGTACGACTATAAAAGCATCCAAACCAACGCTTTCCAAAATCATTTTTCGCTGATTGCTCGAGGTGTACACATCGATACACACACCGAATTTTCTCGAATATGTCTCTAAGTAGAATACCATTTTTTTTGAAAATTTCACATATCAAGTATGAAATGGGACGCATGCACTTTATGTTATTTTTATTCAGTGGTTATGTTTCTATCTCCTTAAAAATGCATTTGAAATATTTTTTGAAAATAAATTTTGAATTTATCACATGACTGCATTTGAAAATTCGCCAATGAAATGCATGGTGTGTATCCTGATGGACAAGATGTCAAAAAGGCTCGAGGTGGATTTTTAAATCTCTTGAGGTTTTCAAGTACTGCTGCTAATTATGAGATCCACCGAAAATGTCCATTAATAAGTCATTAACACAATACACTGTCAGCGAAGATGTCTGTTTCTTTGGAACTTAATCACCTTATCCAATTAATGTGTTTACTAAACAGCAAACATGGTCAGTTGCGTGGTAAAACTGGCTGACGAGTCGTGAAAACCCCTCAATATAAGCACAACCCACAGAACGGTGGAAAAATAATTTTTCTTGAGGCTCTGCCTTAAAGTATATAGGTTTGATATATATATATAATTATTGTTATTTAATAGCTTTTGAAATCAAAGACCAGACTGACTGACTTACCTTCTTGAAAAATAAATAATTAAATATATATCATAATATTGTAGACACGCACATGTAAATATATCTATTATAACATGATGCAAGAGTTTTT
>LQRL01144005.1:12403-45931 GCA_001703475.1 Hydroides elegans
TTTCTATGTTTCTTTTTTTGCTGAAACCGTTTTATATTCTGCAATACAGACACGGTACGCATTATAATTTATGCATATGAGGAGAGTCTAATAAGCGTGACTCATTTTGAGCGAATACTGCAGTACAGTTCCTCCATATTTGCTCCACACAAATATTCAAACAAAATGTCATAAAAAGTTATTATCATGTGTAATTGTTCGCATTTTGTTATACAGTTCGATTCTTGATGTATTTATGCACTACTTACAACTATTATAATAGCAATAAAACACTCATGTTCGTTTGTATAGCTGATTTAGAGCTTAGAATAAACTATTACAAAACTCACGCCGTCGGCGTTTGTTTTGTAATAGTTTCTTCTTCGCTCTAAATCAGCTATACAAACGAACATGAGTGTTTTATCCCTATATTTAATACCATTTAAACCTGATGTTTAAAATATTACCTATGGCCTTTTGTTTGTGCCATCCGGTCTTAGTTTAAAAATTACACTTATCTAACTATAAAATTATATTGTCTAGCAACATAATCTTATTTGCATATATAGAAGATAGCCTTGTTAAATTGAATTTGTAACATGGTTATCTATAAAAAAACAAGGGGATACTCTACGGTGTACATACATTTTTTCTCCATTTTTGTTTATTTGCGAAACGTTATTATTAAGAAAACATATATATCGCAAAAATACAATAATTACAACAAAAACAAATATAACGAAACGAGGTTATGGCACATATCGAAAGATCAAAGTTCTCAAGAATATAAATGAGTATTCACACGAAACAATATTATGTATCAGCAATTGATAGTAAGCACTTATCCATGTTGTTTCAAGCAAATTACTAATATTTAACCCTTATGGTAAGGAGCGTAACATGTACGTCGTATAAGGGCATAGCGTTATGTTGAGGTGTTCATTTACTATTAACTATTTTAGGACGTTATTTAAGTCAAGGAATTCGATATCCGTCATTGTTACGTAAGAGTTTAGCTTTCATTTTGTATCTTATTTGACAAGGAATTCACATAAAAAGTAATCATACTATTTTCCCGAATCCATTTATAGATGCAAATACATTGTATAACTCATGTGAATTTCTTTTAAAAGTGTTCATTGAGAGGGATCAAGTTTCGCTGTGAAATTTTGCTTTGCGGTTAAAGAAACTTTTGAAGCATTAATGATAAGCAAAACTTGGAGTTTGACCTTCAAAATGAATAAGAACACCATATTCTTTAAACAAATGCCAGGAGTGAAATAATTAGAAAAAATGCACAAAGATTTTAAACCTTTATATGATTTGAGGTATGTTATTAACGGCATTATTTCAAAAAGTCCAGAACAAAATATATCATGGTCGGAATACAAGATGCCGATTTGGAGGAAATCATTGGGCTACTCAGCCCTTCCCTTTTTCAATGTAACATTTAATATATGCCGCTAGTACCTGCCAGCTTAATTCAATCACTATTATTTCTCTATAACCTCTAATTTTATATTTTATTGATCCATATAAGAAAATGCAATTTTATACCAAGGATTGAGTCGCAATATTGCCGGTTGCTCATAAATCAAAAACTGTTACATGTATTCTAATACACATTTCATGTAAATCAATGAACATGCATGTCGTGTGTAAGGGCATCACATGAGTTGTTCATGAAAAGGGTTCTCCTGTCCTGATCTCAGGCTGGTAGACTGTATCTTAGAAATTACATGGACCAAGAAGTTATTGATGACGCAAATAACTTATTTTTGTATCTGATGGGTTATAAGAATTTGACTCTAAACTATCCATGCTATACATTAAGCCTCGATTATTCGTGTTATTTTAAAGAAGAAGAAGAAGAGCACCATTTTTAAACCTCCTATGTAAGGAATCGTTATCGCTATATTATGGCTTAGTAGCCTGTGTATAACAGTCATCGAGACACAAGCCCCTAAACAATTAACAACCTGGAAACAATGCAATTCTGTTTAAGAAGTTGTTTCGTATACAAGAATTATGTTCAATGCAAAACGCAACTGTAGATAAATTAACGCAACATCTGTGTTTCGATTTGCATAATATGCATTAACACCACGTTACGTTCATGACAATACATATTAATCAAACAGTGCTGTTTTACTCATATGTAAAAAAAATAGAGTTCCATATGATATATTATAGATATACTATACGTTTTCTAGGATTACCATTTTCCTTATTGCTATCAGCTATAAAGTAGTGGGTTCATGTATATATCACCATGTTTCCCAGACAATTAACAAAGTTATTCTTTTTACTCCAAGAAGAAATGGTTACCGAGAAAAATTGATGAGAGAAATATTAATAAAATGAGTTTTTTTCCAAGGGCTTTCTTCTAAGACAGCCCTAATATAAATTCCATCATTAACTCACCATTAAAAAAAAGTAAAATTGACACATATGGTTTTAATAGCTTGAAAATCGTTTCTTTTATCTAAAATCATGATTAAAATAACATGGTGTGTTTGTGCTCTGAAAGGACATTTGAATATGACGTTGCAAATTAGATAACAAAATAAAATAAATTCAAAGTTGTCAAAACTGTTAAGATCTTCTGAAATCTTCTGTTCAACCTATTCCCTAAGTACAATATTATCACACCATCGCTTAGCCAAAAAAAAATTGTTGGTATGCACCTCTTATTGTGACGTCCGCTATTATCAATCAAATGCCCTAATCAATTTTACGAATTTCCTAGAATAATAAATCTGCATATTATTCATTATATCGATATTGCGTAATCGAAGATTTATTACATTTAAATGAATTAATAGATGCAATAAAAGGTGCAGATTTTATAGATATTCGTGATTTAGTGCCAAGGTATTCATAGAAACGATAGCCTAGGTTTAGAATAATGAAATCATGGGTTTTTCTAGGGCGCGAATAAGACTTATGAAAGGGTTTGTGTAAAAGCTTAGTTTTCAAAATCATACATGATATTTATCATGGAATAAATCTGTTATGTTATGAGATATGTATATACATTTTTCGTTGTGTTTTTTGTGGATTCCTTTATTTATGCAAGGAAACATAGCACTCGATATATCTCTTTCGTTCAAAATGATTTTTTTTCATATACTTCTCAGCTCACAAGTATTGTTCACATAAATATTTTGCAATCTGAGTCACGGGCTAAGAGCTACTTCCGGTAGCCTCGATTCTGAATTATGAAATCATGTGACGGTTTGGGGCGGAATCGTTATGAAACCAAGCTCAGATAATATGGTATAGCCATATCCAAAAAATACATCCACAAATATTGCAATATAGCTCCGTGTCCAGAAGTTAAAATAGCAGTTACATCGGCGCGCCGTAAGCTTTCCTTGTATTAGTAAATTTACTTATATGAGGCAGCATACCGATCGACTTTTTGTCTTCTTTTATTATCAAAAGGCCCTTTACATGTCCTTTTCAGCTCACAAATATTGTTTACAGCAAGTCTTTTCAAACTGAGTCAAGGGTTAAGAGTTCCTTCCGGTAGCCTCGATTCGGAATAATGAAATCATGTGACTGTCTTGGGTGGAATGGAGATTAACGAAGGGACATGTGCAAAAGCATATTTTATCATTTTAAAACAATATATGAGTTAAATATGTTTAAAGTTTTGATTAAGTCTTATTCTTTTAAACATTTTATTCTAAGAATTGCGATGAAATCAACGGTATTCATTCCTGGAATATCATGAACAAAATAAAGGTGAATATATATGTTGCAGCAAAACTTTAATTTTCAGCGAAACTTTAATTTCGCTAGCGAAAGATTAGTTTTTCGGTTCATGTAAGTATTTTATGTCGTAATGTTATATAATAAGTTTTTTATTACAGTTTACCATATACATATGTAAAACAATATATTCATGGGTCATAAACCAATCTATTGAAAGCCTTTTATGGAGTTCTATTCAATGATGTAGCGAAATAAGCCGATTAATCCCCGAGTTAAGTTTATGACTTGACTCACGGAGAATCCTATCTGGTAGCATGCTTTATGTTGCTCACACACATAATCGAATCTTAAGATACACGGAACATAATTTTTGCTACGTGAAATCCCAAGTTACGACTGTTAAAATATATTTAATATTCTTCTACTGTTTATAACATCATCAAATAAATTAATCTTTCGCTAGCGAAACTATAGTTTCGCTTAAATTTCAAGTTTCCCTGCCACATATATATGGCAATATTGTGAATAAAAAACCCTTCTTTCATTTATTAGAATAAGTTTTTTTTAAATATGTAACATACCCCTAGAATCACTAATGGATATGATGGTTATGAAAATAATACATGAATGTCATGTGAATATCACGCAAAATGGTTACGCATGAGGTAACAAACCAGCCACTACATTGAAAGCTCCGAACACATAGTATGATAAGATCATTTTTCAACGCCGGGTTCATGTGGAAACTTCCCTTTTTGACATTGCGCAACAATAATACATTCATTCAAAAATATCAAATGGCTAGCCAAAATAGATTGGAGAAGATAACAGCAGTTTCAAAGCAGCAGTTTCAAATAACGAATAGATAAAAGGCCAGTCATAGACATGTTTCAATAGACCCTAACCATTTACTCCTAAAAGTTTCAAAGGAGCAGAATATTTAAATAGCATATGGATAAAAGGCGAGACATAAACACCCACCTCGATAAAAATTTGAACACTATTTATTCCTTTTGGGTGTGTCAAAGACTCCATTACGAGGTTAAAGCGTGTCTCAAGTAGAAAGTGTGCTTCCTATGTCCTTTTTCGAGAAACCCGCTTTGAGTGTCGGCTCCCATGGCTTAATTGATGGGACGTGTGCAAAAACTTATGACTTATTTATATTAATTATCTACATTTTGACTAATGTGTAAACAAGAAATTAAATAATGTTCAACCAATAAATGAATTTCTATTTCTATTCTAAAGTTCATGTTTTGGGATGTTCAGTATTTACGTTAATAAATCGCTATTGAAATCAAGACCAAGACTAACTATCCCTTCTTAAAATATAAAAATAAAATATATATTTGTACATAACTATATATATGTGGTTATTTTATTTTAGAATATTCGTGAATGTTCTTTCTTTTTATGCAATCCGGTGTAAAAAGCTTTGACAAGTATAAAATCACATTGTCTGGAAATGTAATCTTATTTGCATATTTATGCAAGTCTAGTAAACTCACTTTTAAACCATTTTTTTGCCGACAGTAAGAACAAGCAGAGTCTACAAGGGAAAAACTCAACGGTGAAATCATATATTGTACCTTCATTTATGTATTCAATTTTGAAACAATATCATTTTAGAAAAAAAAATCAGTTGAACATGAAAAATACGTCACTTTATACAAGTTATAGTTTTTATAAAGTAGATTATAGTAAATAGAAGCGCGTTGTGTATGAGCATCACCGATATTTGAAGCAAAAACATGCAATTTGAAGGGATGAAAAATATACATTACATTCATCGCAAAAAAAACACATTAAATAACAAAAATAATAAGGAGGCAAGGTGGTGATATATATCGTAAGATCAAGGTTCTCAAAATTATAAATGTTTTTTTACACGAAACAATAAAATGTATCACCAATTAATAGTATATAACCTATCCATGTATATTTTGTTTAAGCACATTACTAATGATTAACCCACATGGAGGCATGGGGCGTAACAAGCGTATCAAGTACGTCACATAAGGGCATGACAATATGTCCAAGCTACTCTTTTATTATAAACTATTTTTGAAATTCATTTTAAGTCAGGGAATTTGATATGCATCATTGTTACGTAAGAGTTTGCCTTCCGATTTTTCTTATTTGACAAGGAATTAGAATGAAAAATAATCATAAGTTGTTATCCAGTCTAGTTTATGATGCTTAAATTTCATATAACTCATGCTAATTTTTTTGAAAGGTAATCATTAAGAGGGATCAGCTTTCAATGTGACATTTTGGTTCTGTGGAATTAGAAAACTCCGAAACATTCACAATGAGCAACAATAGGTTTGACCTTTATAATGAGTCAAAATATGTTTTTTATTTATATCAGCAGTGGTATAATTAGAAACATCCGTATAGTTTTAAAACGTTTGTAAGATTTTAAGCATGCTATTTACGGCATTATTTTTTAAACATCCAGTACAACATTTTCCCCGGTCGCGATACATAATGTATATTTCGAGGATATAATTGGGTGACTCGATCAGCCCTTCGTTAACTCTATTTATTGGTCGAACTTTCATTCAATGTATTCAGCAAGTACCTGCAAACATAATTAAATCGCGATTATTTCTTGATACCCCTTCTTTCTATATTTTATGGATCAACGTCAGAAAATGCAGTTTTATATCAAGGTGGGAGTGGCGATTGCGTGGGTTGCTCATATATCAAGTGCTCTTTCATTGTTCTATTTCTCCTTTTATGTAAATCAATCAACATGCATGTTGGGTGTATAAGGGCATCAAGCGAGTGGTTCATTAAAGTGGTCTTCCTGTTCTGATCTCAGACTTGCATTTCCTTGAAAATGCATGTACCTAGAAGTCAGTAATGATGCAAGCAACAAATCTGTGTAATTGTTGTGTCATAGGAATCTTATTTTTAACAATCCATGTGCTACATTAGGCCTCAATAAGTCGTATAAGTCGTGTCCTATAGGAAGAATAACACAATTTTTAAACATAGTAAAGAATAGTACCATCTGTAGCTATATAGTGGCCTAGAAGCCTATGTATAACATTCATCACAAGACACAAGCCCCTAAACAATTGACAACAGACTGAAAACAATACAATGTTGTTTAAGAAGTTGTTTCACATACAAGTATGAGGTTCGATGCAAAACGCAACTGTAGATTACTGTAAATTACCGCAACTTCCGTTTTTTCAATAGGCAAAATCTGCATTAACCACACGTTCCGAATTAGAAGAAGCATATTAATTACAGAGTTTTGTTTTACTCATATTTTTATAAAAGCGAGTTCCGCATGATATATTACAGATATACCACATTTTTTTTATAGAAATGCAATTTTCTTTATTGCTATCAGTTATAAAGTGTTGGGTTCATGTGTGTATCACAGTGTAAGCCAGACAATTAACAATGTTATTAGAGAAAGATTAACAAGATGAGTCTTTACCTAAGGCTTCTCTTCTGAGCAGCCCTATCATAAATTCAACTCAGCATATAAATCAAATTGACAAACAAAGCTTACTTTCTTGAAAAAATATAGCATGGTGTTTGTGCTCTGCCTTTGAAATTGACGTTACAAATTAGATAATAAAATAAAATAAATCCAGTGCTATCAAAACTGTTAAGATCTTCTGAAATCATGTTCAACCTTTTTAATGTACAATATTATCACACCATCCCTTAGCCAAAGAAATGTTTGGTATGCACTTATTATTATGCCGCGCTCTATTACCAATCAGATCCCTTTATCAATTTTTGGAATTTCTTAGAATAATAAATCTGCATATCATTCATTATAGGGCATATCGATATTGCGTAATGGAAAATTTATTACATTTGAATGATTTAGTAGATGCAATAAAAGGTGCAGAATTTATATATATTCGTGATTTGGTGCCGTGGTTCTCATAGATACATGGAATTGATTAGAAGGGGTGTAATATTATGTAAAATCTCAAGGATGAAAAAAGTTTCAAGGGGAGGGCGATAAAAGTGGTCCTTCTTTGTCAAATAATTTATAAAACGTAAACCCCGAATAATCTAACACGCAAATTACATAAACATATTTTTTTAATATATGGTTAAATCAAATATTATTGAAAATACACATCTGAAGCATCTTTCCTGTTGTTTTACTCATCTTAAATCGAATTTCATTTCAGGTAAGAAATTGCAATTCTTCTGATTTCAACGATTGGTAACAACTTCAGGTATAGCAATATTCAGCAAGTGCAATTTTTCCACCATAAGCTTCCTATAATATCTCAATCTAGATTTGGTATTCCTTTGCCTGCTCTAATAGTATCTACAGTCTCAAATCCGATAAAATATACATCAAACCAAGGAATATCGTTACATCACTTGAGATTTTATTTTGAGATCCGAGAGCATAAAGCGAGTGATTATTTGAAAATACTAAAATTTTTTTTCAACATTAAACAAATGTAGATAAGATTACGGAACAATTTAGTCAAATCTAAAATATAGAACCTTCGTGTAAGTTGATAATCGTTTTGAGCAAAGCACTCCTGTGAATCAACTATATAATTCTATATCCTATTAGAATTACTTTGAATAACTAATGATATTTTCACGATCTGCTTTCGGGGTATCCGTGGTATGGTAACAATCTAAAAAGCATCTCCCTACCCCTTCATATCTAAGTGCCGCTTAATGTATTTCTCCTTCTGTTGTCGATTCATGATACAATTTCTTTGAAATATAATAAGTAGTAACATAACAGTGTGATAAACCCGCCATTTGTAGTGTTTGTCTTACACTTTCGCGAGAAATTTATTCGTGCTTATTCTAGTGTCTGTTGTTAAGAATGGCGACATTACTTCCTGATAAAGCTTCTATTCCTGTCGTTTCAATAACACCTGATTCAAAGAACAGATATGTTATTGTCATAAATGAAATCCCTTTGGTGTTCGACCGCACGGTTCTGACTAATTTTTAAATAAACCATCGAATTAGGTAAATGGTCACACTGATGACAATTATGCGTTCAAATAACTGCATTTTAAACCACGTGGATCGCTAGATCGAACAGTGTTTGTTCTGTGAATTTTCGGCTGTGAGGTAGAAAACCTCATAAACTTGATTTAGCAATCGAATGATTCGTTTGTTATATAAATGGGATTCAGTCACTGCTTTAAATCATATAACTTAAATATTAAATACATTGCATGCAAACGACCTTAGCTATTCATAGCCCGGAAAATAATTGAATTCATTGGTTATTTGTGTATTCTGTTACTACTCAAAAGATTAGTTTCATGTTATATTTAGCTCAAAGCAGCCCAGTAGATTATTTACAGTCTTACAGTCTTTTAGTCTTTTCAGCTGGAAAATATTGTTTATAACAATCCTTTACAAAGTGAGTCAAAGGCTAAGAGCTCCTTCCGGTAGCCTCGATTCAGAATAATGAAATCATTTGACAGTCTGGGTTGGAATGGAGACTAACGAAGGAGTCTATGCAAAACCATGTTTGACCATTTCAAATGATTAAGAATATAATGATTTTGTATTTTTAAACCACTTCTATGACGTCATTCCATTGTTCTAAGCGTGAATTAATTTTCACGAAATCACTCTGGTCATGGTTCTTGATTTCAACTATCTGCAGTCTGAGACAGAATATATCAATAGAGTATGACCCATTTTAGGAATGGACGACCTCTTAAGGGGAATCGCGGTGAAATTGGAAAATATTCAAATAAAGATTCTACATGTCGAAATATCAGCACATTCTTATTTTTGAATTATGCGTAGAGTCTATGTCGAATCCATGGTACTTCAAAAGGGATAAAGATGAATAGCTTCATGTTTTGAAATTTGTTGAAATGTGTGTACAAAAGGTTTGTCTGTATTTTAAAGGAACTAGTGAAAACACTATTTAGCGAACATGTTATCTGTCTATTCCAAAATAATAATAAATAATATATCTTCTGAATGGGAAATTGATATGTCGAAAAACATATACAGTGATCCTCTAATAATTGATTTAGAGTTATCTGAATAAATTATCCAATAACAATATTCTTTAAAACCTATTCAATAGACCAGTGAGTGTCCTTAACTCGCTGTAGTAAATTTAAATATCAAGGCCCTATCATGTGCACAGCGTGGAACGATCATGCATTATTTTCGTATCAACAAAAACAGACGGGACCATAAAACACCCCTCTAAAACCAGTCAAACCCACGAAGTCGACTATTCGGGCAAGAGGAAATATTATTTGCTATAGACTTCAATAATAGATTCTATTGTCACTTTCCAAGAATCAATCAAGTGACCTAGATTTGTTTGTTTACAAATACGGATATGTTAATGAGGGAATTAGTTTAAGTCAAAGAAACCATTCGGGCATAAGAGTTTCGTGAAATCAAACCACTCTCGGGTGCTTCGCACCCTCGCGTGGTTTAATTTTCACGAAACTCTTAGCCCTCATGGTTTCTTCTATACGTAAAATATTGATGAAGCATTTTTTATTGTTATTCGTACATATTATGCTCACGTTTTGCTTACAATTGCATTTTTGCTTACTATGCTATGTTACTATATTTTGACTAAATATATATACTAATCACTTATTTTTCTTTCATCTTTTAAAAAATCACAATCCGTTATTATTTATTTCCCGCGCCTGCACATGCTCACTAATGGGTAGATTTTATATAGAAATAAATAATGAATAGCATGTTCGTGGTCACGCATGATCGTTACGCATGATGTAACAACTACATTGAAATGTATAAACACATAGGGTGATAAGCCCATTTTCCTACGCCAGTATCCTAACCATTAAAAAACGATGAAACACGGGTTGCCAAATGCTTATATTATCCTGTGTGTTTGAACCATTGAGGGAGCAAAGTGACATTTTGTGCGTTTTTCTAAAGTAAAAATAGGGGATTCTTGCGTACATGTACCGAAGGGATTTGGTATACTGAAAATAATGGTAAATCCAGCTCTATTAGAATCAATGTGCGTATTTTGGATATTGAAAGAATCTCGAGTCTAGTCGTATTATTTGTGAAGTTTCAAATCAGCAGATTTAAATAGCTTAGATTAAAGGCGATACTTAGACATCCACCTAGATCTAAAACCATTTATTCCGTTTGGGTGTGTCAAAGACTCAAATGCCAGGGTAAAGCATGTCTCAAGTAAAAAAACTGCTTCCGCTGTCCTTTTTCGAGAAACCTGCTTTGAGTGGCGGCTCTTACGGTTTAATTGAAGGGATATATGCAAAAAAACATATATCTTATTAATGGCCTAAGTTTGTATTTTACCAGTACACACCCCGCTGAAAAGTATAAAACACCTAGGCCTCTCCAAGCTGCTGCGTGTATGAGTTGGGTATTTACATATGCTCATATAGCGCGGGCCTTAAGTACCTGTTAGTATCTGAACGGCGAATAAGGAGAAAAAAACGTTGTTATACAAACTAAATAATTTATAAAAGAGAAAAAAGTGCCGAGTTGCTGTATTGCTCTATACGGTTCCAATAGAGAGGGTCCTAAGTTTCCAACGGACGAAAAAAATAAAGAAATTATTGATTATAGCTAATCTTTATATCTGATTGCTTTAAATTTCAACCCGAATTATTAACATAAACATATATTTTAGTTTCAAATTAAGTGAGAGCATGATGATCTACCCTTATATATAGTTTAGCTATAGTCATAAAAACAAAACAAAAAAAATAATAATCAAATAAAACAAATGACTTTTTTTATCATTGAGTGTGTCACATGGACACAATGTTTATCTGGTTATGCAGTGTATTTATAAATCCAACATTTTATTTATCTTATGAGAAGGATTAATTACTTGAATTCAATTGTGAAATGTCATTATATGACAGGCGATCCCAGAGGACGACTGTAATTTTGGCGATTTTCGAAAAATGATGATATGGGGACGGTGATGGTAGTTTGTACGGACGAGGTATCGACTATTCCTCAATGGATTTTACGCTCCTTCCACACATGAAAAGACCATTGAAGCTGTGCGTAGGCGTATTATTTTTGAAAATCTCGAAAATTGAAATTTTGGCGAATTTTCGAAAAAAATAGGGATTTTGGGACAGAGGCACATAGAGAAAAATAACGCGTATATCGTGATGTTGTGAATACTTCTATGTGAAGACAAGTATGTAAGGAAAACGGCGTGAGAAAGACGTTGTGAGAAAGACGTTGTAAGAAAGATATTGTAAAAAAGACGTTGTGAGAAATAACGTTGTGAGAAAGACGTTTTGAGAAAGACGTTCCTTCGATGGATACTATTGATCTTCTTATTGAATTTTTTTATTCAATTTTCGACTATTGTTGAAGTAGCGGAGGACTTGATCAGTTTCACAGATCTACTTGTTTCTATTGATCATTGAAATATCATGTAGATATTAATAAACTATTAATTTTTACATTTTATTTCCTTTAATCTTAAAGCGAATCAACAAGAAATTTAAAATAAGAAAACTGTTTGCAGAAAACATTGGATTGATGTTCTTTTTGAATTATTTATTCAACGGGTTATATGCCTTACTTTGCTATAAAACTTATATGACAATATAAGAAAAAGAATGCTTTAAACATTGAATAGAAAGTTTCTACATATATTCATAGTAAAACATCATTTATAGGGAGTAAAAGAACACGATGATTTAAGAAAATGCATATGAATACATAGCATTTACAAGCAGCAGTTGTGTGTAGGGCGTTTGTTATGCAATCGAATGCAATAACCACGCGAGGAGCAGAGCTGCAAAGTGGGCCATTTAATTATTACCATTATAACTTATGTGTAATCAAGAAATGAAATAGTAATCAACCAATAAATTAATTACTGTTTCTATTTTAATTTTTTTATTTTGGAATGAACAGCATTTACGTTAATAAATCGACATTACAATGGAAACCAAGACTAGCCAAGACCTTAACAAACATAATACATATGTATGTACATATTTAATTCGATAGTATTCCTATTTGGTTAAACATGCCGTGAATATTCTTCCGTTTTGTGCCATCCGGTGTTATAAATGTAAGTTTGCTAGATATAAAATCACATTGTCTGGCAATGTGATCTTATTTGCACATTTAGAAGCTAGTCTAGTTAACTCATTTAAAAACTATTTTTGCCGTCAGGAAGAACAAGCACATGGGAAAACTCAACGGTGTAATCATAAAGTGCCAATTTTTTTTAAGAATTCATTTGCGAGAAAATATTTTCGAGCAAGAAACATCCGTTGAATATGACAAATATGGTGCATTATAAAAATCATAGTAAATCGAAGAGCTTTGTGTAAGCATCATATATATTTGAAGCAAAAACATTAAATTTGAAGCGAAGAAAATAAATATAACATTCATCGCAAAAAAAACATTTAATGACAAAAAAATATTGATTAGGGGAGGTGATGACATATAACGTTAGACCAAGATTCTTAACATAACAAATGAGTATTTACACGAAACAATATGATGTATCAGGAATTAATAGTATCTCACCTATTTATGTATTTGTTGCTCAAGCAAATTACTAATAATTAACCCACACGACAAGGAACGTAACAAGTACATCGCATAACGTTATGTCAAAGATGTTCTTTTATTAAAAACTATTTTTGGACGTTATTTTAAGTCAGGGAATTTAGTATTTATAATTATTACGTAATAGTTTGCCTTCCATATTGTTTCCAAGTTTTTCTCGAATCCATTTTTAGATGCTTAAATTTCGTATCAATCATGCGAATTTCTTTGAAAGGTAATCATTGAGAGGGATCAAGTTTCACTGTGACATTTTGGTTCTGTGGTTTTAGAAAATTCCGAAACATTCATAATGAGCAAAAATAGGTTCGACCTTTATAATGAGTCAAAAGATGATTTTTACATATATTATCAGTATTACAATTAGAAAAATGCGCATAATTTCAAAACCTTTGTAAGAATTTAAACATGCTATACACGGCATTATTTAAAGCAATACCAGTACAACATTTTCCCCGGTCGCGATACATAATACAGATGTCGAGGTTACCATTGGGTGACTCGATCAGCCCTTCGCCGACTCCATTTATTGGTCGAACTTCCATTCAATATATTCTGCAAGTACCTGCAAACATAATAAAATCGCTATTATTTCTTGATACCCATTTATTCTATATTTATGAATCCACGTCAGAAAATGAAGTTTTATATTAAGGATGGAGTGGTAGGTTAACCGATTGTTCATACATTAAGAGCTGTTACATGGGTTATAATTCACCTTTCTTGTAAATCAATGAACATGCATGTCGTGTGTGAAGGGGCATCGTACGAGAAGTTTATGATAAGGGTCCTCCTGTTCTGATCCCAGGCCGGTAATTATTAGAAATTGCATGTACCTTGACGTTATTAACTATGCAAGCAACTAATCTGTGTATCTGGATTGCTGAAAGGATTTGAATCTAAACTATCAATGTGTTACATTAGGCCTCAACTAGTCGTATGTCATATAAGAATAATAACACCATTTTAAAACTCTATAATGTACAAAAATCGTACCATTTGTCGCTATATAATGGCCTAGAAGCCTATGTATAACATTCCTTAAGATGCATGCCCCTTAACAATCGACAAAAACCTGAAACAATGCAATGTTGCTCAAGAAGTTGTTTCATATACACAAATGAGGTTCAATGCAAAACGCAACTGAATATAAATTACCGCAACATCCGTTTTTCAATTGGCACAATTTGCATAAACAGCACGTTTCTAATATGACAAAGCATATTAATCAAACAGTGTTGCTTTACTCATATTTTTTTACCCATATATTACAGACATGCTACAATTTTTCAGGGAATGTAATATTCTTTATTGCTATCAGCTATAAAGTATTGGGTTCATGTACGTGCCACAGTTTAACTCAGACAATTAACAGCGTTATCCTTTTCACCACCTGAAGACTATAATTGAAAACTTTAACCGAAAAAGAAACTGTTTAGAGAATGATTAACCAAATGAGTTTTTATCAAAGGCTAATGTTCCAAGAGTACATATTAATTCATTAACTCGCAAGAGGAATACAAATTTAAAAAATAAAAATGGTTCTTTTTTTGCTCAAAACACGTTCGTTATTCAAAATAAGTGACGACCATACCTACCGTGGTCTGTTTAAGCTCTGAATTGACGTGCCATTCGGATCAAGAAATCAGAGGACAACATAAATTGAATTGTCCTTTATTTAAAATGTTAAAATCTATTACCTATTTAAAATATTATCACTTAGTCAAAATTTTGTTTGGTATGCTCTTATTTTGCGGACCACTACCACATTTGAATTCCATAATTTATTTTGCGAATATCCTGGAAAAATGAATTTCATATAATTTATTATATCGATATTGCGTAATGAATAATTTGTTACATTTGAAATATTTCCTACTTGCAATAATAGATGCATATTTTATAGTTATTTGTAATTTTGATAGTCTCAAAGATACATAGAATTGATTTGAGGATGTGTGAAATCGCGTGTTTAGTCTCCTCGATAGAATAAGTTTGACGGACGGACTGTGGAAAATATTGAATATTGTTGTATAAAATCATAAAATGACGTTTATTTCTGGAACAGTTTAGAAAACCAGAAACTTAATATAATTAATACACTCAAAAGCCAATGGTATTGGCAATAAGCACCCGAAGTTATTTTTTTCGGTTATTATAAACTAGCCAGCTAGTAAATTGTTAAATAGTTACATGGTTGACATCAATTTATCATATTTTAGTTGGAATTAACCATCTTGAATGTGTGTTTCGAATAAGCTGAAGAAATTCATCGAACGTAGAATACGGAATTGTTTTGTCAGATTTAGTTATTTTATCTTTACTCGAATAGTCTTGCAGACCGTCTTGTCAAACGATAACCGTTTCTTTCTTTCTTTCTTTTAGCAAAGAAATTATATGAATCAACTATAAATCCTATAAACTTTATTATAGATATCATTTATGTATTATTTCCACAATCTGCTTTCGGCGAACCTCTGATATTGCAACAATTCCAAAGCATCCCTGGCCATCCATACCTAAGGTGCCGCTTAATGTATTTCTTCTTCGGTTGTCGAATCTTGATACAAATTCTTTGAAGATATAAAGTGGTAACGTAACAATGTCATTAACCCGCCATTTGCTATGTTTGTCCTACACTTTCGCACAAAAATTTATTCATGTTAATTCTGGCGTCTGGCGACATTACTTCCTTGTTGAGCTTTTAATTTATGTCCCTTTACTGACGCCAATCTTTGACATTATATAGAAGGTATTTTAGTGTCATGAATTGTATCCTTTCAACCCACGGCAATATAAAGGAAGTGTGATGGTGGACAATCTACTTACCAACATTCAATTATACAAAACGTCAAAGACGCAAAAAACATAAATGAATGTTTAAAACCTACACTTCCAGTTAATAAATCACAACAGTTATGCAATATACCTAAAGAAGGGATGTATTATACTAGGTAGACTGTTCCTATGTCTACGAAATCCATATAGTGATGCATTCGATTTGCCGAGCTTATCGGAGTCAAAGGCGTTCGATGGGTGTACCAAGATGTATATACAAGTTACGTCGCACGATATAAACCTGAACATATATCTGCCTACCAGACCTCATGGCGTCGTTGCTATGCTATTTTTAAATTCAATATTCGATTCAATAATGCTTGTATAATCTGAATAGATTCTTTACATCTTCTCTTTAGCTCAAAACAGCTCGATAGATTCTGTTCATGTTTTGTTCAGCTAAAACTATTGTTTACAGCAAGCTTTACAAACTGAGTGAAGGGGCTAAGAGCTTCCGGCCTCGATTTGGCATAATGAAATCATGTTACTGTCTGGGGGAATCATTATAAACCAAGCTCAAATAGAATAGGATTGCATGGTCATTACCACCTTAAAATATTGAAATATAGCTCCGTTCCCTAAGATAAAAAAAGTTGTTATCTTGCCGCCTGTTAGGCGTCGGTGTGTTGTTTACAGCAAGCCTTTGCTAACTGAGTCTAAGAGCTCTTTCCGGTAGCCTGGATTTTGCATAATGGAATGTGACTGTCTGAGGGTGGAATTGAGGCTAACGAAGGTGTAAAATGCTCGATTAAAAAAAACCACATGTTATACAAACTATGAACTACACATTTTATATTATGATTCATGTATATGCATGTATGTATTTTATAAACCCGTCATTGTTATTTTTAATCATTCTACGTCATCTGGCAAATAGCAATAATTACACAACAACGTATGCGCGTCTTTTAAACTTGTTCTCTGTATTTTGATGGATTCCGTTATACAAGGCAACATATCAATCGACGTATCTTCTTTTATACTAAAAGGGCATCTTTACATGTTCTTGTCAGTCTAATAATGTTGTTTTGCATTGTGAGTCAAAGGCTAAGAGCTCATTCCGGTAGCCTCGATTTGGCATAATGAAATCATGTGACTGTCTGAAGTGGATTCCAGACGAAGGGGTATTTGCAAAAACATGGTTTTGAGATGATTTATGTTTTTTATGAACAACACATTATATTTTATGAAATATGTGTAGATGTATTTAAAAATTTATAAACCCATCATAAATGTTACATATCATTCCTTCTGATCTGGCAAATAGTTATAATTGCGTAATAACGTAATGTATGCGCGCCGTCTACGTATTTCTTCATTTATACTCAAAGGGCCCTTAAAAATTTCTTTTCAGTCAAATTATATTGTTTACAGCACGATTTAGCAATGTGAGTCAAAGGCTCAGATGTGAGTCAAAGGCTCCTTCCGGTAGCCTCGGCTTTGACATAATGAAATCATGTGACTGTCTGGGATGGAATTTAGGTTTACGAAAGGGTCTGTGTAAAAGCATATTATTTTATTTTTAGATAGTATCTATCATATATGTATGTGTTTTTTATAAACCCCGCTTTTTCACATATGATTCTTACTGATTGCGTAAATCATAACAGCTCTAACCCATCCCAAACAAAACAACATCATCATTTGCGTAACAAGTAAATGGCTAGCACAATAGATGTGGTTAGATAACAACAGTTTCAAAGGAGCAGCAGATTTAAGTAGAACCATCTATAGATTAAAGGCGAAGTGTGGCCGTTTACCATTAGAATCAGCCAGTTCTTCCTCACATATTTCAAAGGAGGCAATTTAAATAGCATTTAGATAAAAGGCGAGACACCATCAATACCTAGATCTATAACAATTTACTATGTATTGGTGTATGGGAATACCTTATGAAGGTTCAATATTGTTAGGTGTTTATTGCACGAAGGGGTCAAATTGGATGCATCGAAGCCGAAGGCTGAGTGCATCCAATTCAATCCATAGTATTGTTCATATGAACAACTAATTACATGTTTAGCTAGAGTTATTTAAAGATGCTTACAACTTTTGAAAAATATGTCGTGGGTAAGCTTGAGGCTAAGCCATTACGTTTAAGTAAAACAATGCCACTCTGCTCCATGTACTATCATACTGTCAGACAACGTAATCTTATTTACTAATAAAAATAATTTTTTATCGACAGGAACGACGAATACAATATTTATATATTTATTTGCGAATAAATCTTTACGTTAACCCTGACAAATACATCACTATAAAAGCAAGATCAAGCGAAGAGCGTTGTGTCAATATCAAAAAGTATTTGAAGCAAAAACATGACATTTAAAGAAATGGAAACTATTTATCACATTTAAATAACAAAATTTTCAATGATACAAATAACAAAGTAGGGTCATGGCATATATCGTAAGATCAAGAATATAGATGAATATTTACACGAAACAATATTATGTATCAGCAATACATGGATATCAAAAAGTATTTGAAGCAAAAACATGACATTTAAAGAAATGGAAACTATTTATCACATTTAAATAACAAAATCTTCAATGATACAAATAACAAAGTAGGGTCATGGCATATATCGTAAGATCAAGAATATAGATGAATATTTACACGAAACAATATTATGTATCCATGTATTATTTTTGCTCAAGCAAATTACTTATAATTAACCCGCTCGGCAAAGTACGTCCACCAGGTACGTTGCATTATCACCAAACAACTTGAAGTGTCCATTAATTTGTCTTTTTAATATAAACGTTTTCTGGACGTAATTTTAAGTCAATGCATAATTCAACGTATGACTATGTCTGCCAATTTGTGTCTTACATTATATGTCAAAAGAAATAAGAGTGAAAATAGTATGATATTCTAAAAACGAAGGGGAGAATGAAGTTTCCTCCTCAAAACGCGTAATATGACGTTAATTTGAGAGTAAGTTGTAATTTTGTGCTTCATAAAGGTTATCCAGACGTCGTTTTCATTGAAAGGAAACTTCATTCTTATGTTCGACTTTATATGGCTCACTCTTTGTCATGTTAGAGGAAAAAAAACACAAACTATGATAAAATTCTACCGTAAACGATTGGAAAAGAAAAATAGTGCTTCCCTTGCAAGAATAAAGTATTTCCCAAAGAAGCAGACGAAATCAATCAACGGCCCAAAGATAAGGGGACAACAGTGAAAGCAAAGAAATCTATCAATGGTTGAAACCCAATTTCTTAAATGCAATTTATCGTTTCGTTTCATGTCTGTAATATGATACATTTACAGCCTTCATTTTGCCCCAAATGGGCTCAAAACGACCTGTGTGCTGTAATGAAAGGGTTGGAGACGGGGAGAACCCAATAAGGAACTTTCTTATAAAACAGAACAATAATTTTGCCTATCTTAACATAACAGTTATTCTATATTGCGGTCCGTGATAATCTCTTGATGTAAAACTTCAGTACCAATGTGTATTCAGAACAGTCGGATTGATGGATATAAATACAATCAATCAAACAAAAAAAACCACACGTACAATACCCAAGTTAAAACTTTTGTAAAGGTAAAACACTTGAGCATGTTTATTTCTATTCAAAATGCGATATGCATTTGCGGTTACGCACTTCTGACTTCGCCACGACATAACTGACAATTTCGTCAAATTAATTTCCTGCATGGATGCTATTTTTGTTTCAATGATCGTGCCACGGGGTTTTAATGAAGGACGCCGTTGCAATGTTTTTTAGCGTTATCGAATGATTCTTAGGATTTTTCGAGGTCGATGTTGAAGAACTGCGATGAACAAATTATAAGTAAAGCTAGATGAAGTGAAACTATAGGGTGCTCTTTCAAGGACTGTTAAACGTGTCGTTACAAGGGTTGTTACGGCTGCTCTAATATCATTCATGGTTTGGAGACACGGCATTTATGCTTCCATAAAATCCTAGGAGCATTTGCTCCTTCGAAGAAGGTATATATTTAGTACAACACACTACACGCAGTAATCGAAAGGTATATATACTCTAAATCCCGAGTAGTTTAACACAACAAACATTTACACATATTACATAAAATTGAAACGGATTCTAACAAAAAAACATAAGGTTAATGCAAAAGCCCGCCACTAAGCTATGATTTACTTCCTGTGTCCAGTCGCTTGAATTTCATTCGACATGTGTTTCAAAATTTATGAGTCAACCCCTGTTTCAGATTAAGCGCTATATAAATGCTGCAAAATAAATACAATAAAAATATACGGTTATATGTCCCTCAATTCCCCCAATAGCTGCGCAAATTTTCCCCACGAGTAGCGGATCTAAGTAGAATATGCCATGAGTAGCTAGATTGCGACCAATATTGAACTCCGTTTATGGTGATGAAACATCAGTTCCTCATAATTAAATTTGGATATGGTAGTCCATAAGACGCCTTTACGAACATGACGTAGCTAAGCCTTTTTATTTTAGGCCCACTAAACCTTGCTCAAATACGTTGAGAAAAACCTTCAAAAATAAATGCTCATGTATGATTTTGCTCTCATAAATCACTTATGATTTGCACACATATATGAGCGCATTTCGCTGCTTGCTAAGATGTGTTCTTACATTATTGTCACATAGTTTTCTATGCGAGCAAATTGTTCCAAACGTATTTCACTGAACAAAATGTGCATGTTAATGACAGTTTTACGGACTACTAAGAAAATAATATAGATTACGAGTGAAGTGGTATTTTGCCCAAACAAATCAGAATGATCTTGGACATCTTTTCAACATTGCACCGTTAAATTGACATCCTATATATCTTTTTGAAACGGATTGGACCGTCGCGTCTGAATATGACATGGTCCGAATGGTCCTTTCTTTATTCATTTTTTTATTTAAAAGAAGAGTTCCGGACATAATGGTTCTTACACAAAATGTACACTTGGATTGAAAAATATACACTGCATATTGCAAGATCGAAAGTCTGTATAATGCATGAGCAACATTTTTGCCATTAAACCCGATAAGCATACGATAGACTTTGGGTATCAATCAAATTTGAGTAGATTTTCTCGATAGATCGAACTTATTCTTAGGTTCATTTTGCACCGACCCTCAATAAATGTTCAGCCTACCATTGTTGAGTGGGTTTGATTGCGTTTGATCTTTTTCGAGATAACACTGATTTGTGAGTAAAATGATTCTGTCTAAATCAGCCCCGTTCATGTCAGAGGGGGGGGGGAATAAAATCTAACCCACGATGCATTCTAGAAGAGATATGGGACAAGATGAAGCTATTTTTGCTGCCTTATTTTGCATAAATTCATTTCCTACCTGCTATTGATTGTGAGTTTGAAGCATATGAGCAGTCATCAGTTATGATTTATATCTCTTGCACTCTCTACTTTTTATTTCACCATTTGCTATTGATTTCAGCAAACTTGATCAGAGTTTACGATCTGATTTGCTGGTTGTGAAATTGCTCTCAGTTTTGTTTAATTAAAGGCACAATAAAGTTTGAGCAATGAAAATATAATCGAATAGTTGAATATGTCATTTTCACCATTTGATAATCGTTGTTGATATGTCAGTTATTGCTACTCAACAATCACACCCTCCTCCCCCACCCTCTCCACCCTCCACCAAAGTACCCCCACCTACCAACCGCCTTCCAGATCGTACCACGTGACATTTATAAAGAGTGCCATGCATGAAAACATAGACTCTCATAGTCTAGAAGTTCAGTATAACAGTCGTGTTTTATCCCTATATTAAGATATCTCAAAACACATCAACATATTTTCATAATAGAATCTTTAACATGTATCAAGGCTTCTTAACATGAGGATATCAGCTTTTTGTGAAACGTCTCTAAAATGAAACATAAGGTTTTATATAAACTACGTATGATTCTGTTTACAATCAAGGGAATAGAAAACAAAACTTGCTCAAAGATGATTTCGACTGAGTACTGGAATTCTCATATTCTCATTCCATGACAAAAATTTGATCAATCGATGTAATTACACTTATCTCAATCTTATCACACTTCAGTTTGTTGTGGTGAATGAGATTTTATTAGAGAGTTAATTCGAATAAACGTTATATGATACAGGTATGGCACTAATGGTTTCGCTGACATCGCGTCGATGTTAAGATACTTCTGGAAAACTATTACAAGTGTATATGTGCTCGAATCAAAATTTTAGTTTCAACGTCGCGTTCGAAAGTAACGTCTGATAGAGAAACCTTACAGAAATAATTGAAATATATCAGATAATCGTAAACTCAAGACATTCCATTTTATAATTGTAAATTTAGCATATATCTCGGTGTCAACAATTTGAGGAACATTAGAAATGATTTTCTTAGAAACGCTTTTATAACGAACCATGAAAGTTTATATTTACTGCGTTTAATTCTTATTATAATCAAAGAAAATGAAAACAGCATTAGCTCAATGATGATTTCGACTGAGTACTAGAATTCTCATATCCTCATTCCATGACAAAAATTTAATCAATCGATGTAATTACACTTATCTCAATCTTATCACACTTCAGTTTGTTGTTTTCCCAAATGCGTTTGAGCAAAAACAAGTTATTGATGAATAAGATAAAACGTGGAATCATTAGCGTATTTTGCAATGAAAACACTCTGACAAGGGAACGTCACAAGTTGCCAATGGGTTTGAGGGCTTTCTTGCTAAACGTTGAATAATATATACTTTTAATATATACTTAATATATACTTTGATGTAAGATACCGTACCAGTATCGTTTAAGCTTTTTTTTATATATTGTCTTATTGTATATTATAAAACTAAGATGTTTAAGATATGGTATGATGCTAGTGTGGTATACTCGAATACAATGAAAGAATTGTGTGTTCCGAAGTTTTGCTGATTTTAGAAAATCAACTCCAGACATACCACTAATCTTATGTTACAATTAGACAAATGTCTAACCTTATTTTGCAGAAAACGTAATTTTGATATATACGTTTGATTCTGTCACATGAACTTTTCTATATGACGCATTTTTATTGGAGCAAAATGCACTTTACTGAGTTAGTTTATGAATGCATACAACCCTTCAATAACCCCCGAAATATATGAGTGCAACTCAAATGTTGCTTTGGAGATTACATTAATAAACACGTGACCCTACGAAACGTTAAAGCTAAAACACATACCGACAGCAATCAAAAGAATAAGTTTCGTTTTAATTACATCAAAATAAGGATTTTGTTCTAAATGACGTAATTACCAGATTTATCCCACTCGGCAAGGGTCGTCCATCGTACGTCGTATTCGGACGTGACGTCGAGAGGACGACCTACTTTGGGCCCGTATGAAACTTTTTCGGACGTCCTTTTACGTCCCGGCGTAATTAGTACGTCAGAAACGGACGCGACGTCGATAAAACGTCTTTTTTAAGTCCGCGACGAATAAGGACGTCCGGAAAACTTTCATACGGGCCCAATGAAGTCGAACGTCCGCTCAACGTCCGTGTAATCATATAGAAGCCTTTTATTTCGCGAGGCTGTGATGCAGAGTACTCACTCAACAACACATCGCTTTAAAGGTGCTTAACAATAGTACCTTCCTATGCATTGTTGAGATATATCTGAAACAAATTTTCTCTTTTCAGTTTCTATTTCTTAAATTCAATTTTCATCATTATGGATATAACAAAATTTCAATGGGTGTTTCGTTCAGTTGATCATTACATCCAGTCACAATTTTGAAACAAAAAACTTTAATGAGATGCCACATCATGTATTGTATATTGCTTTGCTCTTGCAATATCAACGCAGTGTCAAAGTAGCATAAACTCCCTCAAATAGTCAAACATATTTGGGAAATACACATTCCATACGTTAGAAAGCGTATTTACCGTGGTTCAATAACTTTTGTTATTCGAAAAAATGTTCAAAATTATTTCATGTCATTAGACGTTATCGTGATTTCAAACATTTATAATGCAGAGGACTTACTCACAATATTGAATCCCCAATGTAACAAAATAATGCTTTATGATGATGCCGCTTTTCTGCATGGAAAATAACTTATCTCTCGCAACATCAAAAGTAACCAATACGCCCTACAGCTGTTACTAGGAAACGGAGTAGGTATAGAGTAAAATCATAAAAAGATGGCAATGAGAAATCAAAATCAATGAGTTTATGTTCTAAAAGCAAAATATATATGTGTTGAATTGTGGAATTTTGTGTTTATTTCAATTGAGGATAATGGTATTCAGATAAAAGAGGATGTTCAATGTTTCTATGCAAATGATATACATAGGTTTCGTGTTATGGAATAGAAGGCATAGTATTATGAGTTATTGTTAAGATGTTTGACCTAAATAAAAGATGTTTTACTTATTAAGAATATATGCATTTCTCATCTCTTATAAAATTATCACATAAATGCAAGCAAAGATTTATATATACTGGGATACAAATATGATATCGGAGTTTGATGTTTATAGTGTGAACAACTATATAGAAACTAAAAATACATTTTATACATGCACGTTTTTTATTTACACTAAGAAAACAATACTTAAATAGATGACAATAAATGTATTACTTATTATTATAATCATCGCATAAAATTAAATGGATATTTAAAACATTTACAAGGAAAAGGCAGATAGCTTGATCAGCTAACATTCTTTGACGTTAACGAAGATGTCTTGCGGTAAATTATGTTGACTATTAAATCCTTTAATCTATAATAATCAGTTCTCAAGTATGATTCATATGCTTACAATGTTAACAATATAGCCATATTGACAGTATATATATTGAATTTCAATTTCAAAATAAGTGTATCAAAATACCAACTGATATATTTTTTTTCAGATACAGATATTATATATCTAGGTTTTATGGTTTTTTTAATTTGTCTATTTTAAAAACTTGCTCATGGGGAAATGTAAAAACTTAACGTGTGAACACCATATGAATTTTGGTTTTAAAAAATGTGTCTTTGTGATATGGATTCACTTTTTAAAACATGATAGAGAGATGGACATATTCACTGACATCCAGCAATTTGAATATTTCTATTTGATTTCTTTGGAAGCTATAGACATAATCATGCAAGCTGTACATTACTTATTCATGGCATGTTTACGAAATACACTGTCCAAAAAAAGTCAAGCCCCCCTCCAGTTTTTTACCATTAACCTATGCAGTAGTGCATGTTTTTAAACTTATTTTTTGTATTGATTAACCAATCGCTTTATAATTTTTGGTTCCGAATATTGTTGACCAATGTGTTAAATGTATCCATGGATGTTTTAGTTGCGATTGAATGTGTTTAAGTGGGTAAACTCATGATGGAATTGGAGGTACCTTATCTGCAATCTGATGCTTATGGCAAACGGGACATGTCACATTTGCTCATAAATAGCTGTTCGAACTGATCCATTTTTAATCATATGGTTTTATAGACAAACTTTACACATTGACAAACCGAATAACAAAAGAAAAATTGAAAATCGATGAATTTTCAATGCCTATCACAACTCTTTAAAGAGTGCCTTTCTGTATACGTTAATGGTAAAATCTAGAGGGGGGCTTGACTTTTTTTGGACAGTATATATAACGTGCGAATATCAAGAGCGAAACAAGTGTTCGCAGACACAGGCAAACATTTTATTTGTTGATGCGAACTTTGTTGTTCGCGCACGAATGTTCGCATCGACCATTTCCATGAACCGAACGAAATCAAATTATTTTTCCAACTAGGGAATCGAAACCTAACATTCTACGCGACTGTATGATGGAAGCAACCTTACAAATATGGGGAATGGTTGATTTGATCCAATTTATTAATTCGGAGAAAGTCGCGTAGGACGTGGAGCTATTGTTTGACCTGTCTTGTTTACTTGCTACTTGTCCACATACGTCAGTGTTTGTTGCAATTATGCTGAGTGTTACATGTGTTATTAGTGCTACGCTGTCATATTAATATTTATTTATTTATTTATTTATTATGCGATACGTTTAGCAGCCAATGGCTATACAAAACGGTACAAACAAAATTATTCACAATATGAGCGCTTAAACAAATATGTTTGTTTTTAAACAAAGATGTTTTTTGAATTGTCATATATCACAATGTCATATAACTATCACATTGTCATTTGGATATCACGTTAAGTGACATTGTTATATCAGGCAGTCAAAGCCTCTCAGGTCGTCCGTGCGAAGTTGCCTTCAGATGTAACGTCGAGATATGAAAGCTTTCCAGACGTCTATATACGTTGACGTCGAATGAACGTCGATCATGCTTCATACCCTCTCGCGATTTCGCAATAATAATGTCCAAACGTCCGCGACGGCGGTCCGGAAAAAATAACGCATGGATGGTTCTGAATGAGGACATGCTTTTGACGTTGCCAACTCGACAAGGGTCGCCCATAGTAAGTCGAATTCGTTGAGAGGACGACTACTTTGTTCCCACATTAAAGTTTGCCGGACGTCCTTTCACGCCCAGGCCTCCGTAAAACGTAATTCGTACGTCTGACTCGGACGCGACGTAGATGCAATGTCGTTTTACATCCGCGACGAATAATGACAGCCGGAAAACGTGCGGCCCAAAAGTAGGGCGTCCGCTCGACATCCGTTGACGTCTTGCCTAGTGGGTGGTCTTACCGAGTCGGAACCATCACTAGAAATAGTTAATTTAAGTATGTCCTTTTGATTTTCATGACAATCGTTTGCTTTCCATTACTCAAATAATATTGCTTTTAAATCATTATCACGTTGAAAGGTAGCCTGGCAATAATTCAATCAACCAATGCAATAAATGGCTATTCAGGTGAATTTAGAATGAAACGTTTTGGTAGACAGACAGATACCATTGCAATACAAATGTACCTACCTTTGGTATAATCGGCACATCAACATAAATAAAATGTGAAAAGAAGTTTCTAGAAATATTTTTAATTAGCTTTATAGAAAAACGTCGGTTGACGTTATGACATTGAAAACCTCATTGAAAAATGTAGTAAAGTTTCAAAACAGTTCGATCTGTTTGTGATGCTCAATCGAATTCAACCTTTTTACACCCGTCTCCTCATGTTCAGGTAATGCATCATACAAAAACTAATCATTGTTATCACAGGCATACAACTGCATGTACCTGGAGTATGTTATTGAAACTTATGAATATACATCTAGATCATGTATAAACATGTATAATTAAAAACAATACATGTACGCTATTTGACCGTTAGTGAATACGCCAGAGGCGCCTCCAATTATTTGCGCTCTGATCCACAATACCGTTTTCGATGTAAGATTCACGGAGCCGACATAGAAAATGCTTTTCAAGACTTGTCGCTATAACCATATTGATGGAAATCAATCAGACTAAAATGTGAAAGAGGTGTACAAATAATTGTTTTCACATTCGACATATTTTCTATTATAGACAGGAAGACTGATTAAGTTTATTTGATTTTAACAGTAACCTTACCTCTCGCGATATCACCCTAGGTTCTTCAATAGTAGCATTTCGCCCGTAAATACGAATCAATTTCCCTATATATGTCACTTAAAAGCAAAATATGACTATACCAATATATATCAAAAAGGCTTTATCAACGAATATATAGTCTCGAGGCGAAGTTCTAGATGAGAAGTGGGACCGAGTTTTGTTCCCATTTGCTGAGTCGTCGCTAGATTTTATGATTCCTTATCTCTTTGATTGAACATAAATAATATCGATTCTTTTTTAAGATAGTGTCATCGGACCATTGTTATATTTCTGAAAAAAAAATGTTCAGGAAAGGAATTGGAGAATAAACATAGGTTTTGTAACACAAACCTAAAATAACATTATTGCAAACATTATTGCAAAATTCTCCTGACAATAGGACTATGTTGGGTGATTTCGTTAGGGTTTTGTGACGCTTACCCTTTGGGAAAAAGGGTGGAAGAGCCCTCGATTATCAGACTGGAGTTGTTCCTTGTATCCCTAGGGATCGTTATTACGTCAAATATAATCCGATGGCACTCATATGATTATCAGGGAGCGGGGTAATCAGATCATGTAATCATAAAATATATACATGTATTGTATAAATGTTACCGTTTAGTTTGTTTTGTTTTCCTCGAGTATTCTTTGTTTCTATGATGTTGAGAAATGTAATAAAGTTAGAACACTTATACGTGCTGTAGCCTATGATTTTCATATACCACACCCACATCCAGTCGCATGGAGGGTCTAAGTTATAACTATTTAAGGCAGTTATGTCTATCATCCTTATCACTTTTATTACTGATATTATGACACTATCACTATGACTATAGTTTCGTAACTAGTCTTACATAAAGTGACAAGATAAGTGTCTTGGAAATAACAACTTGTTTTCGGACACCTCAATATCTGCATTATTGTCACATCTTCTAAAAAGAAAATAACTTTTTTTTAGTAGCAAATTTTCCATGGTGTTGATTTCGATTTCCATAAAACTGTTGTCGAGCTTTAGCCACGGGAAATTGCATCGTGTCTGTATTTGCTTTAGTCATACTATGGATAATAATGAATCTACTGATTTAAATGCAAATAAAGGATAGAGTTGAGCTCTTGTAGAGAATGTTTTATTTTATGTGTTAGGATTTTTTAAATTTTATATTTAAAAGAATAAGTTTGTGAACCCTTTTAAAATATTGCGTTAAGCATGTAGTCTAACTACATCAATGTATTGATATTTTCATTAGTAATACAGGAAAATCAAACGTATATCTGGCTATACCGCAGTATATACTTAGTGGTGCCCTCTTTACTATGTGGACCATTTATGAATTCAGTGACCCCCTAAACAGATAAACCAAATTGGTTCATCAGTGCTTATGTTTCAATCAGCAGGACCTTGTTCCAATTCTTTGCTCAAATTCAGTTGAAGGAGATCGAAGAAGGGTTGATGTGCCCTGGGAAATCAGATATTAGCTCACAGTGTCAAGGGGATCACGACGGTACTCAACGTTTTATTCGGGTGAATGTTTATTCCTGTAGCAGCTCTTTCTTGCAAATTTTCCCGAACAGAACAAAGATTTTTTTAACGATTCTTTTAAAACTCTAGGATTATGTTTGTAAATAGATCAACCAATGCAGATGTATCTTTATTTAGTCTCTGTTAACGTAATCTGTAATCTGTGAGAGAAAAACATAATAAACATTTGATTTCTTGATATCTAGATCCTAGGAGAGTGTGTATTTGCTTGCAGTAGATTCTAGCTTTTCTCAGTTTCTCGCTTGCAACTTCAGAATAAACAATTTGATGCAAATCCGCGTTTTAACTTATTTAAAAGATATCTGATCATCATCCGTTAAACAATAAATTGATTGAGATCAATAACTTTAAATAAATCGTTGAATGCCCCTCGGATCAGTAGCAAAATCCATTAAAAGTTTGCATGACCTATTAGAATAAAACATTAAGTTATAGTATATAGTATCACTACGGCATTTTATTAAGATTTTCATTAATTGTACAGGCAAAAATATAAAAAAACGTCTGGTTAACCTGCAACGTTTGATCGTACTCTCTTTATTTTTTTTGCTCAAATAAAGTTGAAGGAAATTTGCGATAGGTTGAGGTGTCCCGGGAAATTAGATATTGGCCCAGGCTTTCAAGGGTATATAGGCATAATCTATATATTTTTTAAGAATCATCGCTTGTATCGATATTAAAATGTCTGTGAAAGATTTACTGACTTGAAACTCGTAGATTATCTATTATTATGTTTTGTCTCGTGAATTTCAAAGCGTTTCTCAATATTGGAATGCACAGCTCTGTATGCTAATGTCAAAAACATGATTATAGCTCGGTTTTGCTGTACCGTCTTTAAGACCAAAGTAAAATTCAACACTTTTTTCATATTTTGAAATTCATTTTTCTATCACTCAAGCATGCGTTGATGTATCGATGCATTGCGATATATTTGCGATAAAACCATAAAAAGCAAACAACTTTACATCTCGCATTGCTCACACAAGAGGTCATAATCCTGCCAAATTACATTTCCGTCCTCGATTGAACAGCATCAGCAGGGGCGCAATACGTTCCCATCCAGCCAGAGTCATGCATACAATGCTTCATTTGGACGTGACACCGAAAGGACGTTGCCATATAGTGTTCGTTGACGTTTTTGAGACGTCCTTTCCTATTGCGACAATACATTGACATGTTTGGTAACGGAATTCATTATAACGATTTTTACGTCGCGACATCACATCAACGTCCTTCTGACGTCCGTATTGTACGCGGCATTGGTACGGCTTAATCCCTATGTACGCGTCCTGTATAGCGTCTTGTAACAATCATTCTAATATACTAAAACTGAAAACGTTCTTTCGACGTTCCTCGACGACCGGCCGAATGGGTTACTTATGGAACGGAAGCTTTTCCCGTGAGACACGTTCCAATGCTCAGTAGTATTGGTGTCGGGCGTAACGTAATAATGCAATACATGTATCTCATTAGTGGATATAGTGAGTTTATAGGGTAGAAAGGCGTGGTTCTACTTTAGAACAATGCCAATGAGACCTTATGTTCCGAGGTATAAGGCATGGAGTGTTGGAGTGAATTATATTTGAATTAATATATTGTGTTTTCTTTTTTTTTTCAAAATTCATTTAAGGCTAGAAAATCATGAAATCAGGAAGAATATATATTTGAAGGTTGATATTTAGGATATGAAAAATGAATAGGACTAAAGAAATATAATTTGTCATCCTTTAGCAAAAATCTATCTGTTGCGATATCACTGATTATAAACATGTGTAATTTGTATATTTTCAGACATGTTGTCGACATATATTGACAACATCATTGTTATGATATGTTTCAGATGTCTTTCAAACGTAAAATCATTAATCGCAATGATTTACAATAGATTTGACAGTAGAAGGTTATACGCATTTTTACATCTCCGTCCAATATTCATATACATTGTTCATGCATTTTCTAATTTATAAAAACAATATTGTAGCTAATGGTGCATTGTGTACGTTGGTTCTCTGTTACAAACCATTTGTTCATAATAACATCAATAAAATGTCTTAACTGAAAATGTGATGTATAACCCTTAAAAAACCTCATATCTGTTTAAATTAGGATTTACGTCACAGTGAATCGAAATTGATTTCAAATAAACAGTGCTAAAAATAATGTTTAATTCGAGCAAATTTGCGCAAAAACACCAGATTAAGCAACAAAAAAACGTTAATTGCATACAGCGAGCGCCTCTATCATACCAATTATATTTATACATAACCTTTACTCATAATAAATGTTAAATGCTTGAAATTCTTTCATCTGTTTTAATAATAAGGGAAGGATTTACTTCATAGAGAAAACAAAATGATTTAAAGGCAAACCGATTAGAGTAAAATTAATTAGACACATTTACTATTCGGGCAAATTGACGACAAAACACCAGCTTAAGCAAAAACGATAATTGCATTCAGGCGAAATGAAAATCAAATTATAGAAAACAATTTTTGGTTTTGCTTCCAAGGAAATGCAAATTTGCATAGGCATGGCGAGCAAGAAGTAACGGAAGGGGTACAGTGCAAAAATATATTAAATACTTTAACTGTATTGCAATTGCAGGGTTTCCGTTTAACAATGTGTTAAGTCAAAATAACAGGTTTCGCAAAAATGCATTGCAACGCGTCACATGAGTATATATTCATATTATAAACTTAAAGACTGCTGTAAAATCAATGCAATTTTAATAATTCATCCTTTGGCCAATTACTAATTCTTATAGAGACTATAAATGACAAATTTAAAAGCATTCAATGCCTCGCTTCTCAGAACGTCAATTTCAGACTTAACACTATGTTGCACGGAACCCTTCAATTCATGGAGCCTTTAAACTGTATGGTTTGGCTTATGTTATATTCGCTAAAAGGTGTTTTCATAATTAATATTAAACTGATAGAAATCGGTATTTTTCTTTTAATGAAAGGAAGATTAGCATAAACTCTTGTAACGAAAAGCGCATTTGAGCAATCATCCCTTCAATAAATCTTTGATTTTTCAACTGAAAGAAGCAATCGGAAGAAAAGCATGCGGCTAAACACGTGCCCAATCACCAAAACAGTTCTTAGAATTGTGTGATTTGATTGACATTCAAATGTGATGTTTGTAATTAGGTTATATTTAGGTGAAATTGTATGTTTCCATTAACAACTAGATAGATGGTGTGCTCCTAAAAAGCACAATTATCTGCAATATTTTTCTTTCTGATATTTGAATATTATGTTTCATAATTTTAACTAGTGTTTCTCGATAACTTATGGAATAAGATCCCATTAAATGTTCAATCTTTGTTTTGATCTAGAAAGAGATCAATATGAAGGCAAAATATACATAGATACTTTGTCATAGTTTTATCAATTAATTGACTCACAATATAAATGTCATATTTAATTAAAACATAACGTTACAATAATTGGCTTCAAAGCGAAGTTATGTACTGGGCACGACGAGTATCGATTATGTGTCACAGTGCTTTTATATAGCGAGCCTTGATTGATGACGTCAATGACGTGTGCAGTATAAGTGAAACACCCCTGTAAATGAGCAAATTAGGGGCCAGGGATTCCGCTCAGTGGTTTCAGCAAGGCGAAGAAAAATTACATTCAAATTTAGGGGTGGGTGTCTTAAAAGTTAGATATCTTCTATACCATTTATAAAATCGTTATCAAAATAGAAAATCCCAGCCATAATACAACGATGGTATTCTGTTGAATTTAGAGGCATTGTGACCAACAAGCATGATGTAGAATTCTATAGAAATAAACAAATAGTGATTGAGCGTTTTACTAAGTCGGTGAAGTGTTTGTAAAAGTAGACTCTACAAAAACTCATCGGGACGTCCTCATCAAGTAGTTGCAATTCTTAATGGAACTGGGTTTGCGCTTGCATGGATATCGTCGAAAATATGTTGGAAAATACGCCCGGTAAACTTACATTTGGGCCTAGCATACTATTGAATAAGAACATCTTGTGTATTATGAAAATATACTAATTTGCCGATAAAACGAAAACAGCTTATTTGCTGTGACCACATAACATTTTGTGACGGAAAAGGGGTGTCTAGTCGGAACAGGGACTGAAGAACCCTTCGATAATCAGACTGAATTTGTTCCTTGTGTCGATAGAATCTGTCGTACGTCAAGTATACTGACGCAAAGTAAAAACGCAAGTGTCTTAGAATACTTTAATTTATTTAATTGTTGGGTTACAGTCATGAAATTGACATATAATGCATAAAAGACTGAGAACTAACTGTATTGATAATCTTGAAGCTATACATATTTCTGATGACGTAAAAAGTCGCACATAGGTGTATGACGGATGTGCAATAATGGCGAGTATTTTGATCGCCACAAACTCTTCAAAACCCTCAT